>JAHHZJ010001451.1:0-207386 GCA_021437245.1 Aegilops speltoides | reverse complement strand
AATCCAAGAGAGGAACTACCATCCGCGTGCGCAACGTCAAGCCCCACAAGCTCCTTACAAGCTCCTCAAGCTCAACCCCAACCTCAAGGTCAACAAGAGCAAGTTGATAACGGACTTCCTCCACGCCAAGAGCAACAGGAGCATGATTACCCTCCACGTCAAGAACGTCATCATCAACATCGACCTCAACACAATGAAGAGCAATGCTATGGCAAGCTCAAGTTCACAATGCCCAAGTTCAATGGAACCAATGATCCTGAAGAGTACCTCTCATGGGCATTGAAGGTCGACAAAATCTTTCGTTTGCACAACTATGAGGAAGAGAAGAAGATCGCTATGGCATCACTTGAGTTCCAAGACTATGTGCTCATATGGTGGGAACAAGTCCTTGAGCGCCGAAAAGCAAGAGGTGAACCTCCAATGACCACTTGGGCTCAAATGATGGATGTCATGCGAGCACGCTTTGTGCCCACCTACTACAACCGTGATCTCTTCAAGAAGCTACAAGTCCTCAAGCAAGGAACAAAGAGTGTTGAAGAATACTACAAGGAAATGGAGATTGCCATGATTCGAGCCAATGTCACGGAGGATGATGAGCAAACAATGGCACGATTCTTGAATGGACACAACCATCCCATCAAGAAGATCGCCGACTTCCAACCCTACTCCAACCTCATTGAGCTCGTGCATCAAGCTACAAAGGCGGAACGTCAAGTGCAAGATGACTTCAAGTACGCCAAGTACTCATCCAAGACATACGGCTTCTCCAACAACCAAGCTTCAAAAACTACTCCAACTTCGACATCAACCAAGCCTTCTCCAAGCAACGACGACAAGTCAAGTTACAAGAAAACTTCCACAAGTTCAAGTCGTCTTCCTCCTACTACTAGCAACCTCAAGCCGCACGCTTCATCATCTACTCCAACCGATGAGACCGTCAAGACAAGCTCCTTCAAGTGTTTCACTTGCGGCGGCCGAGGCCACAAGTCATATGAATGCACCAACAAGCGCACCATGATACTCAACGATGATGGCACCTACGACTCAATGAGTGAAGATGAAATGGAAGCTATTGAGCAAGTGGCCATGCACCGACGCGTCAACGAGGATGAAGATGATCAAGTCTTTTGTGATGAAAATACGAGTCCCGCTCTTGTTGTCTCCAAGGTCTTGACACTTCAACATCAACAAGAAGAAGATCAACGATGCCACATCTTCCACACAAAGGCCGACATCAATGGACGATCCGTCAAGGTCATCATCGATGGAGGTAGTTGCCACAACTTGGCAAGCTAAGAACTATGCTCCAAGCTTCAATTGGTCAAGAAGAAGCACCCGCACCCCTACAAGGTTCAATGGCTAAGTGACTCCGACACTATACGAGTTGAGCATACGGTCCATGTAGCCTTCAAAATCGATGCATATGAGGACACTTTGGAGTGTGATGTGGTCCCAATGACCGTTTGCCACCTCCTACTTGGTCGGCCATAGCAATTTGACCGTGGTGTCTTCCACCATGGGCGTACAAACCACTATAGCTTCAAGATGAAAGGAAAAGAATATGTGCTACGACCCATGTCTCCTAGTCAAGTGATTGCCGACAAACAAGCCACCAACCAAAGAGAGAAGAGTGAGAAAGTGAGCCACCAAAAAGTGAGTGAGAGCCACAAGCCAAATTTGAGCGCCTCTTCGCCTAGAGAGAAACACCTCATACTATTTGCCACCAAAAGTGAGATGAGAGAAGTGTGTGAGAACCCATCGAGTGTGATGCACTTTGTCCTTGTGTGCAAGGATGGAGATACGAAAACTAACACCACTCACGAGCTACCTTTGGTGTTTCAATCTCTTTTGCAGGAATTTCAAGATGTTTTCCCCGATGAGCTACCTCCGGGTCTACCTCCTCTACGAGGCATTGAGCATCGAATCGACCTCATTCCCGGAGCGCCACTTCCAAACAAAGCTCCATACCGTGTCAATCCCGAAGAAACCAAGGAGATTCAATGGCAAGTACAACAACTAATCGACAATGGTCATGTACGTGAAAGCTTAAGCCCTTGTGCCGTTCCCGTTATTCTTGTGCCTAAGCCCGATGGAAGTTTCCGCTTGTGCTCCGATTGTAGACCTATAAATGCTATCACCGTACGCTATAGGCATCCCATTCCTCGCTTAGATGATATGCTTGATGAACTTAGTGGAGCCAACTTTTTCTCAAAAATTGATCTTAAAAGTGGCTATTATCAAATCCGCATTCATGAGGGTGATGAATGGAAAACTGTTTTCAAAACCAAATTTGGCTTATATGAGTGGTTGGTTATGCCTATGGGTTTGTCCGAAGCTCCCGGAACTTTTGTGCGTCTCATGCATCATGTACTTCGTCCATACATTGGAATCTTTGTTGTGATTTACTTCGATGATATTCTTGTGTTTAGCAAAACCATGAAAGAGCATCTTGATCATGTTAAGCTTGTTTTGCAAACACTTCGAAAGGAAAGTCTTTATGCCAACTTGAAAAAAATGCACTTTTGGTGTTGACAAAGTGGTTTTCTTGGGTTTCGTTGTCTCTTCCAAGGGTGTACATGTTGATGAAACTAAAATCAAAGCAATTAAAACTTGGCCCCAACCCACCAATTTGCAACAAGTGCGAAGTTTCCTTGGTCTTGCAGGATTTTATCGTCGCTTTGTGAAGAACTTTAGCAGTATTGCCGCCCCTTTGCATGCTTTGAGTAAGAAGAATGCTCCTTTTGTTTGGGGATCTTTGCAATCCACCGCTTTTCACGAGCTCAAGTCTTTGCTTACTCATGCTCCGATTCTTGCTTTGCCCAATTTTGACAAAACTTTTGAGGTTCATTGTGATGCAAGTGGTACCGGAATTGGCGGAGTTTTGATGCAAGAAAAACGAGCCATTGCTTATTTTAGTGAAAAACTCTCCGGTGCTCAACTTAACTACCCCGTATATGACAAGGAATTGTATGCTCTAGTGCGTGTACTACATGTTTGGGAACATTATCTTAGACCTCATGAGTTTGTCATCCATACCGATCATGAAACGCTCAAGTACTTAAAAGGTCAAACTAAATTGAACAAGCGTCATGCCAAATGGAGTGAATTTATTGAATCTTTCCCATATGTGATCAAGTACATTAAGGGAAAGGAGAATGTAGTTGCCGATGCACTTTCACGCATATGCACGCTTGTCACCCAACTTGAGTTGAATGTTATTGGCTTTGAGCACATAAAAGATTTATATGCTAGTGATCCATCTTTTGCACCTCATTATGCTAAATGTTTGACGCATACATCTTGGGAACAATATTACCTCAAGGATGGTTATCTTCTGAGATCTAACAAACTATGCATACCCGAGTCTTCTCTTCGTTTGCTCCTTTTGCAAGAGGCTCATGGAGGTGGACTCATGGGACATTTTGGACGCGACAAGACCTTCGCCACACTCTCCAAGAACTACTTTTGGCCCAAGATGTTTCGAGACGTCTCACGCTTCACCACCCGATGCTCTACATGCCGCAAAGCTAAGTCTAAAGCTCAATCTCATGGTCTTTACATGCCTCTTCCAATTCCATATCAACCTTGGGAAGACATTAGCATGGACTTTGTACTAGGTTTGCCTAGAACTCAAAATGGAAAGGATTCCCTGTTTGTTGTTGTGGATCGATTTTCTAAGATGGCACATTTCATTCCTTGCAATAAGGTAGATGATGCTTCACATATTGCAAATCTCTTTTGTAGGGAAATCTTACGCCTTCATGGAGTACCAAAGACAATCGTCTCCGACGGCGACGTCAAGTTCTTGAGTTACTTTTGGAAGACTCTTTGCACCAAGCTCGGAATCAAGCTCTTGTTCTCATGCACATACCATCCTCAAACCGACGGCCAAACGGAGGTGACGAACCGGACGCTATCCACTCTCCTTCGCGTGTTGATCAAGAAGAACATCAAGGAGTGGGAGGCATGTCTACCCATCACCGAGTACGCCTACAACCGTGCACGACATTCGACTACCGGCAAGTCTCCCTTCGAGGTCGTCTACGGCTTCAACCCATTGTCCCCATTGGACATTCTATCTCTTCCTCTACAAGAGCACACCAACCTCGACGCAAGTGCACGTGCAAGCTACATCAAGAAGATGCATGAAGATACAAGACACACCATCGAGCGCCAAGTACAACGACTAGCGACCAAGCTCAACATAAACAAGCAACCCATGATCTTCAACATAGGCGATCTCGTGTGGCTACACCTTCGCAAGGAACGCTTCCCCAACGAACACAAGTCCAAACTTCTACCTCGAGCCGATGGACCCTTCAAGGTGTTAGCACGCTACAACAACAATGCGTACAAGCTCGACCTACCAAGCGACAAGTACAACGTGAGCGACACCTTCAACGTCAAAGACCTCTCGCCTTTCCATGGTGATGAAGATCTTGATCCGAGGTCGGATCCTTTCGAAGGGAGGGGATATGATGCAGAGCATCCTTCCATCATCCCCATGGACTCTACATTAGCACCTCCAACCCCACAAGGACCGATGACTCGAGCATGTGCAAGAGCTCTTGAAACTGAGGTGACATCACTCCTCTCACAATTCCCTTTCGATTTACATGAGACATGGTTACTACCTCAAACGGAAACACTATGCATACTCAGGTACCAAGGAGTCGATCATGAAGAAGCTAGGAAGCAAGGAGAACCGGAAGCGGAAGACGTGCATGAAGACGGAGAGGAAAAATCACCAAGGACCAGAATGCCCGGACGATCCGGACCATGGCCCGGACGATCCGGACAGAGCCCGGACGATCCGGACTCCGGCCCGGACGATCCGGCTAAATCGACCGAAGACTCCCGAAGCTCAAACCTGATGCCGGATCATCCGGACCCCGTCCAGGATCATCCGGACCCCGCCCGGACATCCGGACCCCCAGCCAGACATCTGGCCCGTCGACGCCACCAGTCGAGCCTCCAGCTCATCCGGGCCTCCACCCGGATCATCCGGACCAGCCCGGATCATCCGGACCCTCGTCCGGATCATCCGGCCAGCGCCTGTGTGCGCGTGTTGGGCTGAGCCCATGTACCCCTTCGCCCCCAAGTCTATTTATAGGACCCCAACTCCTCCCTTTGAGACTTAGCATTGGATTAGCTCATATTTGTGTGAGAGCCTTTGCTCATCCACTTGGTTACTTCTCCTCGGAGCTTAGGACCTCTTCGGAGAAGATCCCTCAAGCGGATTCAAGACCCCTCTTTAGGGAAGAACATCAAGGCCTCCTCTTGGAGATGAACGGTTCCTTTGTATCCTTACCGTAGTTGACTTTGTATCCTGTGGATCTCTTATGTGTGTGGTGATCTAGCACTTGTGTGATCGATTCCTTGTTGGTTGAGTGATTCTCTCTCGTTTTCCCCGTGTTTCCCCTCGTGTTTCCGCGTGTTCTTCGTGATTTCCTGATAGAGGCAAAGGTGTCCCGTCTTTCGATGAGATGATGGATATCGCTTTGGTGGAAGTCGACTTTGACGATCCGACTACGAACGTGCGAGGACGTCGCGCCTTAGCAATCGCTAAACCAACTCCGAGAGGTTAGTGACCACGCTGGAGCACGATCAACCTGACCACGACGGTCTGTTTCCTGCGAGCAAACGAAGAACAAGCAAGAAACTGAGATTGCAATCTGGATATTGCGAATATAAGATGAAAGCTTTATTGATCAAGGTGGGGTTCTGTGACGCCTTTGTCTGGTCGTTGAACACAAACGAAGTACGCGAAGTTGCAGCTATGGCGAACTTTCAATCTAAACAAAACCCGAAGTCTAAACGACGCCCTAAGGGCTGTATATATGGGGAAAAAGGAGGGAATTTCGTGGCCCTTGAGGGTGGGGTCCGAAACCAATCCTAACTTTTGTTTCCCCACACATACGAACTCTAAAAATAGCCTATACTTAAGTATTTCGAAATTACATGGCCTGGCCCAATAATAAGGTGACGCAGCACCTAGAATAGCCTATGGACGAATATTATGAAGTGGCATCTTGTATATTTCGTCCAAGGCTTCATGCACTCCTTATGGTGGCTTCAAAGTCCTGAAATCATCACTTGTAACTCTGTTCTTGATCCCCTTGCGCATGCCATCAACTCCATGCGTGTTCTTGCTCCAATGTTCATCCTTCTCCAAGCTAGGCCCTTCATTTGTAAGAAAAACAAATGTATCCAATTTAGGCAGCATCATATTCTCATGAACATTAGAATCATTACCAAGAAACAAAAGTACACAGTAATTTAATTGGCGTCTTGAGAGCTCTAGTAATTGGTCCCAGATATGTAACAAAGAGGGGCTGTGGGTGTAACAATGGTATTGATGTCCTCATCATCCTCCCCTTCTTGAAATGAAGTCATCCTCGACGGAAGCTCATCTTCCTCACCCAAATAAGGCTTCAAATCTGCAATGTTAAAAGTGGGACTAACCCCAAAATCTGCAGGTAGCTCAAGTTTATATGCATTATCATTTATTTTCTCTAACACCTTAAAAGGACCATCAAGACGTGGCATTAGCTTTGATTTATGCAAATTAGGAAATCTATCTTTACGCAAATGTAACCAAACAAGATCTCCAGGTGCAAACACAACATGTTTTCTACCCTTATCTCCAGCAAGTTTATATTTAGCATTCATACGCTCAATGTTTTCCTTAGTTAACTCGTGCATTTTTAAAATCAATTCGGAACGTTCTTTAGCATCAAAATTAACCTTCTCCGAAGATGGAAGAGGCAATAAATCAATAGGTGCACGAGGTAGGAAACCATACACAATTTCAAAAGGGCACATCTTAGTAGTAGAATGCAATGAACGATCATAAGCAAATTCAATATGAGGAAAGCATTCTTCCCACATTTTCTTATTATTCTTCAAAACAGCCCTAAGCATAGTAGACAATGTTCTATAGACTACTTCAGTTTGTCCATCAGTTTGGGGGTGACAAGTAGTACTAAAAAGCAGTTTAGTCCCCAACTTAGCCCATAAACATCTCCAAAAGTGGCTAAGAAATTTAGTATCACGATCTGAAACAATAGTATTTGGCACACCATGCAAGCGAATAATTTCACGAAAGAACAAATCTACAACATTAACAGCATCATCGCTTTTATGACATGGTATAAAGTGTGCCATTTTCGAGAATCTATCCACGACAACAAATATGCTATCCCTCCCCTTCTTTGTTCGAGGTAAACCTAAAACAAAGTCCATAGATATATCCTCCCAAGGAACACTAGGTACAGGCAAAGGCATATATAAACCATGAGGATTGAGTCGTGACTTAGCTTTTTGACATGTAGTGCAGCGAGCAACAAAACGCTCAACATCCCGTCTCATCTTTGGCCAAAAGAAATGTGTAGCAAGTATATCCTCCGTCTTCTTCACACCAAAGTGTCCCATTAGTCCTCCTCCGTGCGCCTCCTGCAACAACAAAAGACTAACGGAGCTAGCTGGAATGAATAGCTTGTTAGAACGAAACACAAATCCATCATTAACGACGAACTTGTTCCATGTTCTACCTTCTTTACAATTCTGCAATACATCGCTAAATTCAGCATCATGCACATATTGATCTTTGATGGTCTCCAAACCAAATATTTTAAAGTCAAGTTGTGAAAGCATAGTATAACGACGAGACAATGCATCAGCAATAACATTTTCTTTACCCTTCTTGTGTTTAATGACATAAGGGAAAGTCTCAATGAATTCAACCCATTTAGCATGTCTACGATTCAGTTTAGCTTGACTTTTAATATGTTTCAAAGATTCATGATCAGAATGTATAACAAATTCTTTGGGCCATAAATAATGTTGCCATGTCTCTAAAGTCTGATAGAGGCAGAGGTGTCCCGTCTTTCGATGAGATGGTGGATTTCGCTTTGGTGGAAGTCGAATTTGACGATCCGACTACGAACGTGCGAGGACGTCGCGCCTTAGCAATCGCTAAACCAACTCCGAGAGGTTATTGACCACGCCGGAGCACGATCAACCTGACCACGAGGGTCTATTTCCTGCGAGCAAACGAAGAACAAGCAAGAAACTGAGATTGCAATCTGGATATTGCGAATATAAGATGAAAGCTTTATTGATCAAGGTGGGGTTCTGTGGCGCTTTGTCCGGTCGTTGAACACAAACGGCACGCGGTTGCAGCTATGGCGAACTTTTAATCTAAACAAAACCTAAGTCTAAACGGTGCCCTAAGGGCTGTATATATGGAGGAAGAGGGGTGAATTTCGTGGCCCTTGGTGGAGGGGTCCGAAACTAACCCTATCTCTTGTTTCCCCACACATACGGACTCTAAAAATAGCCTATACTAATGTATTTCGAAATTACATGGGCCTGGCCCAATAATAAGGTGACGCAGCACCTAGAATAACCTCTGGACGAATATTATGAAGTGGCATCTTGTATATTTCGTCCAAGGCTTCATGCACTCCTTATGGTGGCTTTAAAGTCCTGAAATCATCACTTGTAACTCCGTTCTTGATCTCCTTGCGCATGCCATCAACTCCATGTGTGTTCTTGCTCCAATGTTCATCCTTCTCCAAGCTAGTCCCTTCATTTGTAAGCAAAACAAATGTATCCAATTTAGGCAACATCATATTCTCATGAACATTAGAATCATTACCAAGAAACGAAAGTACCGTAATTTAGTTGGCGTCTTGTGAGCTCTAGTAATTGGTCCAAGATGTATAGCAGCAGGGGGTTGTGGGTGTAACAATGGTATTGATGTCCTCATCATCCTCCCTTCTTGAAATGAAGTCGCCCTCAACGGAAGTTCATCTTCCTCACCCAAATATGGCTTCAAATCTGCAATGTTAAAAGTGGACTAACCCCAAAATCTGCAGCAGCTCAAGTTTATATGCATTATCATTTACTTTCTCCAACACCTTAAAGGGACCAGCAGACGTGGCATTAGCTTTGATTTGCGCAAATCAGAAATCTATCCTTACGCAAATGTAACCAAACAAGATCTCCAAAAAACACAACATGTTTTCTACCCTTATCTCCAGAAGTTTATATTTAGCATTCATACGCTCAATGTTTTCCTTAGTTAACTCATGCATTTTTAAAATCAACTCAGCACGTTCTTTAGCATCAAAATTAACCTTCTCTGAAGATGGAAGAGGCAACAAATCAATAGGTGCACGAGGTAGGAAACCATACACAACTTCAAAAGGGCACATCTTAGTAGTAGAATGCAATGAACGATTATAAGCAAATTCAATATGAGGCAAGCATTCCTCCCACATTTTCTTATTTTTCTTTAGAACAGCCCTAAGCATAGTAGACAATGTTCTATTGACTACTTCAGTTTGTCCATCGGTTTGGGGGTGACAAGTAGTACTAAAAGCAGTTTAGTCCCCAACTTAGCCCATAAACATCTCCAAAAGTGGCTAAGAAATTTAGTATCACGATCTGAAACAATAGTATTTGGCACACCATGCAAGCGAATAATTTCACGAAAGAACAAATCAGCAACATTGACAAAGATCATCGCTTTTATGACATGGTATAAAGTGTGCCATTTTCGAGAATCTATCCACGACAACAAATATGCTATCCTCCCTTCTTTGTTCTAGGTAAACCTAAAACAAAGTCCATAGATATATCCTCCCAAGGAACACTAGGTACAGCAAAGGCATATATAAACCATGAGGATTGAGTCGTGACTTAGCTTTTTGACATGTAGTGCAATGAGCAATAAAACGCTCAACATCCCGCCTCATCTTTGGCCAAAAGAAATGTGTAGCAAGTATGTCCTCCGCCTTCTTCACGCCAAAGTGTCCCATTAGTCCTCCTCCATGCGCCTCCTGCAACAACAAAAGACGAACGGAGCTAGCTGGAATGCATAGCTTGTTAGCACGAACACAAATCCATCATTAACGACAAACTTGTTCCATGTTCTTCCTTCTTTACAATTCTGCAATACATCTTTAAAATCAGCATCATGCACATATTGATCTTTGATGGTCTCCAAACCAAATATTTTGAAGTCAAGTTGTGAAAGCATAGTATAGCGACGAGACAATGCATCAAGAATAACATTTTCTTTACCCTTCTTGTGTTTAATGACATAAGGGAAAGTCTCAATGAATTCAACCCATTTAGCATGTCTACGATTCAGTTTAGCTTGACTTTTAATATGTTTCAAAGATTCATGATCGAAATGTATAACAAATTCTTTGGGCCATAAATAATGTTGCCATGTTTCTAAAGTCCTAACAAGAGCATATAATTCTTTATCATAAGTAGAGTAATTCAGACTAGGCCCACTCAATTTTTCGTAAAAGTATGCAACAGGTTTGCCATCTTGTAATAACACACCTCCTAATCCAATTCCACTAGCATCACATTCAAGCTCAAAAGTCTTATTAAAATCAGGAAGTTGGAGTAAAGGAGCATGTGTCAACTTAGCTTTCAATACCGTGAAGGCTTCTTCCGTGTGCGGTACCCCAAACAAAAGGCACATCCTTCTTTGTAAGCTCGTTGAGAGGTGCAGCAATGGTGCTGAAATCTCTCACAAAACGCCTATAGAAACCAGCGAGGCCAAGGAAACTCCTCACTTGTGTGACCGCTTTGGGCTGCGCCAACTCTCAATAGCTTCAATCTTGGCTTTATCAACTTCAATTCCTGTGGAGTAACAACATAGCCAAGAAAAGATACTCGGTCGGTGCAAAAGGTGCACTTCCCAAGGTTACCAAACAAACGTGCATCACGAGAGCATTAAAAACAGCACGAAATGTTCCAAATGTTCTTCCAAAGATTTGCTATAAATCAGTATATCATCAAAATAAACTACCACAAATCGTCCAATGAAAGCACGTAAAACTTCGCTCATTAATCTCATGAAAGTACTAGGTGCATTAGTTAACCCAAAAGGCATGACTAACCACTCATATAATCCAAACTTAGTTTTAAATGCTGTTTTCCATTCATCTCCCAATTTCATACGAATTTGATGGTATCCACTACGCAAATCAACTTTGGAGAATATTGTAGAGCCACTCAATTCATCAAGCATATCATCTAGCCTAGGAATAGGGTGACGATAACGAATAGTAATATTATTGATGCCTCTACAATCAACACACATACGTGACGTACCATCCTTTTTCAGCACTAGAATAATAGGAACAGCACAAGGACTAAGGGATTCGCGTATATAACCTTTGTCGAGCAGCTCCTCATGATTTGACGATAATCTCCTTCGCCTCCTCTGGATTGGTACGGTATGGTGCACGGTTGGGTAATGATGCACCGAATTAAGTCAATTTGATGCTCAATCCCTCGAATAGGTGGTAATCCGTGGCACGCCTTGTGGAAAGACGTCGTGAACTCCCGCAAAATGTTAGTGACAGCGAGGGGCAAAGAGGAAGGCATGTCCTCGAATGAAAATAATGCCTCTTTGCACACAAAAGCATAGCAAACAGATTTGCTAAAATCTAGCTCATCAATATCAGATTTAGTGGCAAGTAAACATGCACTTTTCAATTTAATTTCGTAAACAACACTAGATGGTTTACTATTAGGCTTCATGTGTTACTCAAATTCTTTTGCCACAATCTGATTTTCACTCTTATTTTTCTCCTGTTTTGCTTTATTAGCTCTATTAATATCATCTTTCAAAATGGACTCAGGAGTCATAGGAAGCAAAGTAATATTTTTATCCTTATGAACAAGAGTATACTTGATTGTTTCTACCATGGTGTATGAAATTTTATCAAATTGCCATGGTCTACCAAGTAATAAGGAACATGCTTGCATAGGTACCACATCACAATCAACATAATCAGCATATGTAGAGATACTAAAATGCACACGAACAGACGTGTTACCTTAACCTTGCCGCTGTTGTTGAACCATTGGATGTAGTAAGGATGTGGATGTGGTCTTGTGGTGAGAGATAGCTTCTCCACCATCTCCATGCTAGCCAAGTTGTTGCAGCTCCTCCATCTATGATGACGCTAATAGAACGCTCCTTCACAACTCCTTTGTATGGAACAAATTATGCCTCTGATTTTGCTCACTTGTGTAACCTGCACACTCAAAACACGCTGAGCAACTAAACATTCATACCTGCGGATCTTCAAAGAGCCATGTATTGTGTCTCATGATCGAATCATCTCCACCGTGTTCCTCATGTGTGATAAGAGCCAAAGTCTCCTCATCATAGTCACTAGCGGACTCATACCCACCATCCTCGTGAGCAATCATCACACGCTGAGATTTGCATTCTCTCAAAAATGTCCTCTTCCCTTACAACGACGACAAATAATATCACTTGTGTGCCCTGTTGACGCCATGGAAGAAGAAGAGCTCAGCAGGCCCGGCAGTGTGCTCTTGGCGGATAGTGGTGGTTGTGCCTCGCTTGTATCACGGTTGGAGGTGGCACCAAGGAGGTGATGGTGCAAAGGAAGTAGAGGATGCGCGTGGTGTCCATGATGAAGGTCGACCTGCAGAAAAGTTAGTGCGCCGCCAATGCCTCATCGATCCTGCACTTCACGCTCAGCTTTACAAGCAAGATGGAATAAACGAGTGATATTATTATAATCCTTATAGTCTAGAATGGTCTGAATCTCTATTTAATCCACCCGTAAAACGTGCAAGCATAGCTTCATTCTCCTCAACAATACCACATCTAATCAAGCCAGTTTGTAATTCCCGATAATATTCTTCTACAGAATTTTTTCCTTGTCTTAAGCGCTGCAATTTTGAAGTAATTCACGTTGATAATATGGTGGAACCCAACGAGTACGCATAGCAGTTTTCAAAGCAGCCCAAGTAGCTGGAACAGGATATAATCTACAATGTTCGACCACCAAACACATGCAAAGCTAGTGAAAGAACAAACAAAGAAGAGAACACGCCTCTCCTCGTGATATTGTAAACATGTAAATCGTTGTTCAGTTTCTAACTCCCAAGTAAGATATATATCGTGAACATATCTACCCTCAAATGGTGGAATATTCAATTTCAGTTTAGGGAGATGGTCATGATCTCGCACTGAGGGGAGCCCTAGCATTGCCATTATTTGCATGTGGACGACCGGTGGTTGTGGTGCTGGTGGTTGCACGTAGTTCGATGTTGATCAACCTCCTCCTCGTAATCTCCCACATAATCATCCTCCTCGGTACCAGCAGCAACAGAGGCGGAGCCAAAGAAGCACCAACAGAGTAGCAGCGGCACCAGAATTTTGTCCTCGCTCAAGAGGAACACGCCGAGCTCGCCCATACCGATTCGGAAGGGCGAGTTGTTGTCGCTTGCAGAGGTGCGATAGGTGCAGCAAAGGTGGTTGTGGAAAACGCGCGAGCAATTCATCAAACTTGCTATCAAGCTTTGTTTCAAACGCCTTCTCAATGCCATCTATCTTCTCCATGGCCTCGTCAAATCTGTTTATCACGCCTTGCACCTGTCCAATCATCATTTGCTGAAACTTATCATGTAGCTGTTTGTTCGTCAGTTCTCCCAATCAGTCTCATCGGCTTGTGGTCCTGCCATGGTTAGCAAAGAATAGAAACACACAAGAATATGATCCTCTGGACTACTAGGAAGTGGTGGTGGTGGTGTGGTGGGCAATCACAAATCCGTCAAGCAAATCTCAAATTCTTACCAGTTCTTACCCAAGAAGAAAGTGATCGGCAACCGTTGTAGTCAAAACTCTCAAAGCTTGGATATAGCGAATACCGTGGAGAATCAAACGCACGACGAGATGTATGTGGAGCTGGGAAGGCTTATAATATGGTAGCAAAAGGTCAAGAATAATCAATTCAGAGATGCAATGTTGAATAAACGCTCAACAACGGTATCTTGTGGTTGGTCCTAGGCTAGACCGTGCTAGAGACGCGAGCCTAGAACACTAACAAAATCACGGCACTGCACGTAAACAAGGGAGGAGCACACTCTGAATTTTTTCTTTTTTTTCCTTTTTTTGCACTTTTTTTCTCTTTTTTTTTTTTTTGCTCATAACAAATTTTTTTCTAAAAGTCTACAAATGGTCTAAAACTGCCTAGCCAGAATTTTCCAGACTTAGTTTTTTTTTTTTGAAACTGGAACTATTTTTCTTCTGCGGATGGCTTGGAAGTTGGGGAGTCCTCTCTTTGTCACGACTTGGAGTAGCGCGTGATCTGGAAATCGAGAACAATGCAACAATTCTTGGACTCGGACTAGGACTGGTGGCGGAGATGAATCTGTGGAACTCGGACCGTGTCGGAGATGAATCTGTGGAACTTCGGACCGGTGGCGGAGATGAATCTGTGGAACTTCGGACCGGTGGCGGATATATGTTGCGGTGGACTCGGATGGGCGTGATGGCGGCGGATATGTGGTGGCGATATGGATTCGGATTGGCGGTGAATATGTGGTGGTGGTATATGGCAGCGGCGACGTGACAACTCGTGAATGTAACTCAAACTCTAAAGACTAGACGCTAAGACCAAAGAACTTGACACGACGATGCAACCGCAAATTCAACAAAGCAAATACGTAAAAGATTATGCAAAGGCTCGATTGGTTCGGACGGGATGAACTAACCCTAATTTTTTTGGCTTTTTCGTGGACTATAGGTATGAAGAATGACTCAATCTAAACTACGAAAAATCGTAAAATCTCACCGAGCAACCCGGAAATCTGATACCACTTGATAGAGGCAGAGGTGTCCCGCCTTTCGATGAGATGGTGGATTTCGCTTTGGTGGAAGTCGACTTTGACGATCCGACCACGAACGCAGCGAGGACGCCGCGCTTTAGCAATCGCTAAACCAACTCCGAGAGGTTATTGACCACGCCGAGCACGATCAACCCGACCACGAGGGTCTATTTCCTGCGAGCAAACGAAGAACAAGCAAGAAACTGAGATTGCAATCTGGATATTGCGAATATAAGATGAAAGCTTTATTGATCAAGGTGGGGTTCTGTGGACGCTTTGTCCGGTCGTTGAACACAAACGGCAGCGAAGTTGCAGCTATGGCGAACTTTTAATCTAAACAAAACCCAAGTCTCAAACGGTGCCCTAAGGGCTGTATATATGGAGGAAGAGGGGTGAATTTCGTGGCCCTTGGTGGAGGGGTCCAAACTAACCCTATCTCTTGTTTCCCCACACATACGGACTCTAAAAATAGCCTATACTAATGTATTTCGAAATTACATGGGCCTGGCCCAATAATAAGGTGACGCAGCACCTAGAATAGCCTCTGGATGAATATTATGAAGTGGCATCTTGTATATTTCGTCCAAGGCTTCATGCACTCCTTATGGTGGCTTCAAAGTCCTGAAATCATCACTTGTAACTCCGTTCTTGATCTCCTTGCGCATGCCATCAACTCCATGTGTGTTCTTGCTCCAATGTTCATCCTTCTCCAAGCTAGTCCCTTCATTTGTAAGCAAAACAAATGTATCCAATTTAGGCAGCATCATATTCTCATGAACATTAGAATCATTACCAAGAAACGAAAGTACCTGGTAATTTAGTTGGCGTGCGCGAGCTCTAGTAATTGGTCCAGTATGTATAGCAGCAGGGGTTGTGGGTGTAACAATGGTATTGATGTCCTCATCAAAGTCCGAACAAGAGCATATAATTGTTTATCATAAGTAGAATAGTTCAGACTAGGACCACTCAATTTTTCAGAAAAGTATGCAAAAGGTTTGCCATCTTGTAATAACACACCTCCTAATCCAATTCCACTAGCATCACATTCAAGCTCAAAAGTCTTATTAAAATCAGGAAGTTGGAGTAAAGGAGCATGTGTCAACTTATCTTTCAATATCGTGAAGGCTTCTTCCTGTGGTACCCCAAACAAAAGGCACATCCTTCTTTGTAAGCTCATTGAGAGGTGCAGCAATTGTGCTAAAATCTCTCACAAAACGCCTATAGAAACCAGCGAGTCCAAGAAAACTCCTCACTTGTGTGACCGTTTTGGGCTGCGGCCAACTCTCAATAGCTTCAATCTTGGCTTTATCAACTTCAATTCCCTGTGGAGTAACAACATAGCCAAGAAAAGATACTCGGTCGGTGCAAAAGGTGCACTTCCCAAGATTACCAAACAAACGTGCATCACGTAGAGCATTAAAAACAGCACATAAATGTTCCAAATGTTCTTCCAAAGATTTGCTATAAATCAGTATATCATCAAAATAGACTACCACAAATCGTCCAATGAAAGCACGTAAAACTTCGTTCATTAGTCTCATGAAAGTACTAAGTGCATTAGTTAACCCAAAAGGCATGACTAACCATTCATATGAACCAAACTTAGTTTTAAATGCTGTTTTCCCTTCATCTCCCAATTTCATACGAATTTGATGGTATCCACTACGCAAATCAACTTTGGAGAATATTGTAGAGCCACTCAATTCATCAAGCATATCATCTAGCCTAGGAATAAGGTGACGATAACGAATAGTAATATTATTAATGCCTCTACAATCAACACACATACGTGATGTACCATCCTTTTTTGGCACTAGAATAATAGGAACAGCACAAGGACTAAGGGATTCGCGATATAACCTTTGTCGAGCAGCTCCTGCAGATTTGACGATAATCTCCATCGCCTCCTCCGGATTGGTACGGTGTGGCGACGGTTGGGTAATGATGCACCGGAATTAAGTCAATTTGATGCTCAATCCTCGAATAGGTGGTAATCCTGTGGCACGCCTTGTGGAAAGACGCCAACGAACTCCCAAAATGTTAGTGACAAAGCAGGGGCAAATAGGAAGGCACGCCCTCGAATGAAAATAATGCCTCTTTGCACACAAAAGCATAGCAAACAGATTTGCTAAAATCTAGCTCATCAATATCGGATTTGGTGGCAAGTAAACATGCACTTTTTAATTTAATTTCGTAGCAACAAAGGATGGTTTATTATTAGGCTTCATGTGTTGCTCAAATTCTTTTGCCACAATCTGATTTTCACTCTTATTGTTCTCCTGTTTTGCTTTATTAGCTCTATTAATATCATCTTTCAAAATGGAATCAAGAGTCATAGGAAGCAAAGTAATATTTTTATCCTTATGAACAAGAGTGTACTGATTGTTTCTACCATGGTGTACAGAATTTTTATCAAATTGCCATGGTCTACCAAGTAATAAGGAACATGCTTGCATAGGTACCACATCACAATCAACATAATCAGCATATGTAGAGATACTAAAATGCACACGAACAGTACGTGTTACCTTAACCTTGCCGCTGTTGTTGAACCATTGGATGTAGTAAGGATGTGGATGTGGTCTTGTGGTGAGAGATAGCTTCTCCACCATCTCCATGCTAGCCAAGTTGTTGCAGCTCCCTCCATCTATGATGATGCGAATAGAACGTTCCTTCACAACTCCCTTTGTATGGAACAAATTATGCCTCTGATTTTGCTCAGCTTGTGTAACCTGTGATAGAGGCGAGGGTGTCCCATCTTTCGATGAGATGGTGGCTATCGTTTTGGATGAAGTCGACTTTGACGATCCGACTACGAACGTGCGAGGACGTCACGCCTTAGCAATCGCTAAACCAACTCCGAGAGGTTATTGACCACGCCGAGCACGATCAACTCCGACCACGAAGGTCTGCTCTCCTGCAGCAAACGAAGAACAAGCAAGAAACTAAGATTGCAACTGGATATTGCGGATATAAGAGGAAAGCTTTATTAATCAAGGTGGGGTTCTGTGACGCTTTGTCCGTCGTGGAACACAAACGGCACGCTGGAAGTTGTAGCTATGGCGAACTTTTAATCTAAACAAAACCTAAGTCTAAACGGTGCCCTAAGGGCTGTATATATGGAGGAAGAGGGGTGAATTTCGTGGCCCTTGGTGGAGGGGTCCGAAACTAACCCTATCTCTTGTTTCCCCACACATACGGACTCTAAAAATAGCCTATACTAATGTATTTCGAAATTACATGGGCCTGGCCCAATAATAAGGTGACGCAGCACCTAGAATAGCCTCTGGACGAAATTTATGAAGTGGCATCTTGTATATTTCGTCCAAGGCTTCATGCACTCATTATGGTGGCTTCAAAGTCCTGAAATCATCACTTGTAACTCCATTCTTGTCCCCTTTATGCATGCCATCATCTCCATGCTTGTTCTTGCTCCAATGTTCATCCTTCTCCAAGCTAGGCCCTTCATTTGTAAGCAAAACAAATGTATCCAATTTAGGCAAGATCATATTCTCATGAACATTAGAATCATTACCAAGAAACGGAAGTACCGGTAATTTAGTTGGCGTCTTGAGCTCTAGTAATTGGTCCAAGATGTATAGCAGCAGGGCTGTGGGTGTAACAATGGTATTGATGTCCTCATCATCCTCCCTTCTTGAAATGAAGTCGCCCTCGACGGCAAGCTCATCTTCCTCACCCAAATATGGCTTCAAATCTGCAATGTTAAAAGTGGACTAACCCCAAAATCTGCAGCAGCTCAAGTTTATATGCATTATCATTTACTTTCTCCAACACCTTAAAGGGACCAGCAGACGTGGCATTAGCTTTGATTTGCGCAAATCAGAAATCTATCCTCACGCAAATATAACCAAACAAGATCTCCAGTGCAAACACAACATGTTTTCTACCCTTATCTCCAGCAAGTTTATATTTAGCATTCATACGCTCAATGTTTTCCTTAGTTAACTCATGCATTTTTAAAATCAATTCAGCACGTTCTTTAGCATCAAAATTAACCTTCTCCAAGATGGAAGAGGCAACAAATCAATAGGTGCACGAGGTAGGAAACCATACACAACTTCAAAAGGGCACATCTTAGTAGTAGAATGCAATGAACGATTATAAGCAAATTCAATATGAGGCAAGCATTCCTCCCACATTTTCTTATTATTCTTTAGAACAGCCCTAAGCATAGTAGACAATGTTCTATTGACTACTTCAGTTTGTCCATCAGTTTGGGGTGACAAGTAGTACTAAAAAGCAATTTAGTCCCCAACTTAGCCCATAAACATCTCCAAAAGTGGCTAAGAAATTTAGTATCACGATCTGACACAATAGTATTTGGCACACCATGCAAGCGAATAATTTCACGAAAGAACAAATCAGCAACATTAACAAAGATCATCGCTTTTATGACATGGTATAAAGTGTGCCATTTTCGAGAATCTATCCACGACAACAAATATGCTATCCTCCCTTCTTTGTTCTAGGTAAACCTAAGACAAATCCATAGATATATCCTCCCAAGGAACACTAGGTACAGGCAAAGGCCTATATAAACCATGAGGATTGAGTCGTGACTTAGCTTTTTGACATGTAGTGCAATGAGCAATAAAACGCTCAACATCCCGCCTCATCTTTGGCCAAAAGAAATGTGTAGCAAGTACGCCCTCCGCCTTCTTCACGCCAAAGTGTCCCATTAGTCCTCCTCCATGCGCCTCCTGCAACAACAAAAGACGAACGGAGCTAGCTGGAATGCATAGCTTGTTAGCACGGAACACAAATCCATCATTAACGACAAACTTGTTCCATGTTCTTCCTTCTTTACAATTCTGCAATACATCTTTAAAATCAGCATCATGCACATATTGATCTTTGATGGTCTCCAAACCAAATATTTTGAAGTCAAGTTGTGAAAGCATAGTATAGCGACGAGACAATGCATCAAGAATAACATTTTCTTTACCCTTCTTGTGTTTAATGACATAAGGAAAGTCTCAATGAATTCAACCCATTTAGCATGTCTACGATTCAGTTTAGCTTGACTTTTAATATGTTTCAAAGATTCATGATCGAATGTATAACAAATTCTTTGGGCCATAAATAATGTTGCCATGTTTCTAAAGTCCTAACAAGAGCATATAATTCTTTATCATAAGTAGAATAATTCAGACTAGGCCCACTCAATTTTTCGTAAAAGTATGCAACAGGTTTACCATCTTGTAATAACACACCTCCTAATCCAATTCCACTAGCATCACATTCAAGCTCAAAAGTCTTATTAAAATCAGGAAGTTGGAGTAAAGGAGCATGTGTCAACTTATCTTTCAACACCGTGAAGGCTTCTTCCTGTGCGGTACCCCAAACAAAAGGCACATCCTTCTTTGTAAGCTCATTGAGAGGTGCAGCAATGGTGCTGAAATCTCTCACAAAATGCCTATAGAATCCAGCGAGGCCAAGAAAACTCCTCACTTGTGTGACCGTTTTGGGCTGCGGCCAACTCTCAATAGCTTCAATCTTGGCTTTATCAACTTCAATTCCGTGTGGAGTAACAAACTAGGCAAGAAAAGACACTCGGTCGGTGCAAAATGTGCACTTCCCAAGGTTACCAAACAAACGTGCATCACGAGAGCATTAAAAACAGCACGAAATGTTCCAAATGTTCTTCCAAAGATTTGCTATAAATCAGTATATCATCAAAATAGACTACCACAAATCGTCCAATAAAAGCACGAAAACTTCGCTCATTAATCTCATGAAAGTACTAGGTGCATTAGTTAACCCAAAAGGCATGACTAACCACTCATATAATCCAAACTTAGTTTTAAATGCTGTTTTCCATTCATCTCCCAATTTCATACGAATTTGATGGTACCCACTACGCAAATCAACTTTGGAGAATATTGTAGAGCCACTCAATTCATCAAGCATATCATCTAACCTAGGAATAGGGTGACGATAACGAATAGTAATATTATTAAGGCCTCTACAATCAACACATATACGTGACGTACCATCCTTTTTCGGCACTAGAATAATAGGAACAGCACAAGGACTAAGGAATTCGCGTATATAACCTTTGTCGAGCAGCTCCTGACTTGACGATAATCTCCTTCGCCTCCTCCGGATTGGTACGGTATGGTGCACGGTTGGGAAATGATGCACCGAATTAAGTCAATTTGATGCTCAATTCCTCGAATAGGTGGTAATCTCGGTGGCACGCCTTGTGGAAAGACGCCGTGAACTCTGCAAAATGTTAGTGACAAAGCGGGGGCAAAGAGGAAGGCACGCCCTCGAATGAAAATAATGCCTCTTTGCACACAAAAGCATAGCAAATAGATTTGCTAAAATCTAGCTCATCAATATCAGATTTGGTGGCAAGTAAACATGCACTTTTCAATTTAATTTCGTAGCAACAGAGATGGTTTATTATTAGGCTTCATGTGTTGCTCAAATTCTTTTGCCACAATCTGATTTTCACTCTTATTTTTCTCCTGTTTTGCTTTATTAGCTCTATTAATATCATCTTTCAAAATGGACTCAGGAGTCATAGGAAGCAAAGTAATAATTTTTATCCTTATGAACAAGAGTATACTGATTGTTTCTACCATGGTGTACAGAATTTTTATCAAATTGCCATGGTCTACCAAGTAACAAGGAACATGCTTGCATAGGTACCACATCACAATCAACATAATCAGCATATGTAGAGATACTAAAATGCACACGAACAAGACGTGTTACCTTAACCTTGCCGCTGTTGTTGAACCATTGGATGTAGTAAGGATGTGGATGTGGTCTTGTGGTGAGAGATAGCTTCTCCACCATCTCCATGCTAGCCAAGTTGTTGCAGCTCCCTCCATCTATGATGACGCTAATAGAACGCTCCTTCACAACTCCTTTTGTATGGAACAAATTATGCCTCTGATTTTGCTCAGCTTGTGTAACCTGCACACTCAAAACACGTTGAGCAACTAAACATTCATACCACCAAGATCTTCAAGAGCCATGTATTGTGTCTCATGATCGTAATCATCTCCACCGTGTTCCTCATGTGTAATAAGAGCCAAAGTCTCCTCATCATAGTCACTAGCGGACTCATACCCACCATCCTCGTAGCAATCATCACACGCTGAGATTTGCATTCTCTCAAGAAAATGTCCTCTTCCCTTACAACGACGACAAATAATATCACTTGTGTGCCCTGTTGACGCCATGGAAGAAGAAGAGCTCTGGCAGGCCCGGCAGTGTGCTCTTGGCGATAGTGGTGGTTGTGCTCGCTTATATCACGGTTGGAGGTGGCACCAAGGAGGTGATGGTGCAAAGGAAGTAGATGATGCACGTGGTGTCCATGATGAAGGTCGACCTGCGAGAAAAGTTAGTGCGCCGCCAATGCCTGCCGATCCTGCACTTCACGTTCAGCTTTACAAGCAAGATGGAATAAACGAGTGATATTATTATAATCCTTATAGTCTAGAATGGTCTGAATATCTCTATTTAATCCACCCAGAAAACGTGCAAGCATAGCTTCATTCTCCTCAACAATACCACATCTAATCAAGCCAGTTTGTAATTCCTGATAATATTCTTCTACAGAATTTTTACCTTGTCTTGAGCGGTGCAATTTTTGAAGTAATTCACGTTGATAATATGGTGGAACCCAATGAGTACGCATAGCAGTTTTCAAAGCAGCCCAAGTAGCTGGAACAGGATATAATCTACAATGTTCAGACCACCAAACACATGCAAAGCTAGTGAAAGCACAAACAGCAGCAGAACACGCTCTCCTCGTGATATTGTAAACATGTAAATCGTTGTTCAGTTTCTAACTCCCAAGTAAGATATATATCAGAACATATCTACCCTCAAATGGTGGAATATTCAATTTCAGTTTAGGAGATGGTCATGATCTCGCACTGAGGGGAGCCCTAACATTGCCATTATTTGCATGTGGACGGCCCGGTGGTTGTGGTGCTGGTGGTTGCACGTAGTTCGATGTTGATCAACCTCATCCTCGTAATCTCCCACATAATCATCTTCCTCGGTACCAGCAGCAGCAGATGGCGAGGAGCCAAAGAAGCACCAACAGAGTAGCAGCGGCACCAGAATTTTGTCCTCGCTCAATAGGAACACGCCGAGCTCGGCCCATACCGATTCGGAAGAGGGTGTAGTTGTTGTCGCTGCAGAGGTGCGATAGGTGCAGCCAAAGCGGTGGTTGTGGAAAACGCGCGAGCAATTCATCAAACTTGCTATCAAGCTTTGTTTCAAACGCCTTCTCAATGCCATCTATCTTCTCCATGGCCTCGCAAATCTGTTTAGCACATCTTGCACCGTCCAATCATCATTTGCTGAAACTTATCATGTAGCTGTTTGTTCGTCGTGTTCTCCCAATCAGTCTCATCGGCTTGTGATCCTACCATGGTTAGCAAAGAAATAGAAACACACAAGAATATGATCCTCAGACTACCAAGAAGTGGTGGTGGTGTATCACAAACCCGTCAAGCAAATCTCAAATTCTTACCAGCTTATTACCCAAAGAAGGTGGTGATCGCAACCGCTGTAGTCAAAACTCTCAAAGCTTGGATATAGCGATTACGGGGAGAATCAAACGCACGACGAGATGTATGTGGAGCTGGGAAGGCTTATAATATGGTAGCAAAAAAAAAGGTCAGCAATAATCAATTCAGAGATGCAAAGTTGAATAAACGCTCAACGACGGTACTGTGCTGGTCCTAGGCTAGACCGTGCTAGAGACGCGAGCCTAGAACACTAACAAAATCACGGCGCTGCACGTAAAAAGGGAAAAAGCACACTCTGATTTTTTTTCGCTCTTTTTTTTTGCGCTGATTTTTTTTTTGCGCTGCTTTTTTTTTGTTGCGAAAAATCACTATAATGGCGAGTGTCTCAAAACTCTTCCCAGGTCAAACTGACAGGACGGGCTCAAAAAATTTTCGACCAATTTTTTTTTTCGACTGCCCGGACCCAAACACTGGAAACGGGTCAAAAAAATTTCTATAACGACGACTGGCTCAATACGCTTAGAAACACGTAAAAATAGGATAGCCAGAATTTTTTTTGTCCCGTGCGTTTTTGGAAAATTTTGGGCCTAAACGGAGGGTGGTTTCCGGACTCTTTTTTTTTGGAAACGAACCTCTTCTACGAACGGCAAAAGATTGCTGAATCAAACCTACTCGCACAAGGAAACACGAATCGGAAAACTAGATGGATCCCGAAAACAAACCTAATATGCAAGGGACTCGGATTGGTGGTGGATATATGGAGGTCGATGGCAGCGGTGGTGATATATGGAAGCGTGGTGGTATATGGATACGGATTCAAGCGGTGGCGGATAAGCGGTGGTGGTAGATGGCGGGCGATGATAATGGTGCGGCGGCGTGACAACTTATGACCGTAACTCAAACTCTAAAAGACTAGACTCTAAGACCAAAGAACTAGACACGACGATGCAACCGCAAATTCAACAATGCAAATACGTAAAAGATTATGCAAAGGCTCAAACTGGTTCGGATAGGATGAACTAACCCTAATTTTTTTGTGGCTTTTTCGTGGACTATAGGTATGAAGAACAGACTCGATCTAAACTACAAAAAGCGTAAAATCTCACCGAGCAACCCGGAAATCGATACCACTTGATAGAGGCAAAGGTGTCCCGCCTTTCGATGAGATGATGGATATCGCTTTGGTGGAAGTCGACTTTGACGATCCGACTACTTAACGTCGAGGACGCCGCGCTTTAGCAATCGCTAAACCAACTCCGAGAGGTTATTGACCACGCCGAGCACGATCAACTCCGACCACGAGGGTCTGCTTCGCGAGCAAACGAAGAACAAGCAAGAAACTGAGATTGCAATCTGGATATTGCGAATATAAGATGAAAGCTTTATTGATCAAGGTGGGGTTCTGTGGCGCTTTGTCCGGTCGTTGAACACAAACGGCACGCTGGAGTCTAAACGACGCCTAAAGGGCTGTATATATGGGGAAAAGGAGGGAATTTCGTGGCCCTTGAGGGTGGGGTCCAAACCAACCCTAACTCTTGTTTCCCCACACATACGGACTCTAAAATAGCCTATACTTAAGTATTTCGAAATTACATGGGCTGGCCCAATAATAAGGTGACGAAGACCTAGAATAGCCTATGGACGAATATGATGAAGTGGCATCTTGTATATTTCGTCCAAGGCTTCATGCACTCCTTATGGTGGCTTCAAAGTCCTGAAATCATCACTTGTAACTCCGTTCTGATCCCTTTGCATGCCATCAACTCCATGCGTGTTCTTGCTCCAATGTTCATCCTTCTCCAAGCTAGGCCCCTTCATTTGTAAGCAAAACAAATGTATCCAATTTAGGCAGCATCATATTCTATGAACATTAGAATCATTACCAAGAAACGAAAGTACCTGGTAATTTAATTGGCGTGCGCGAGCTCTAGTAATTGGTCCCGTATATGTAACAGTAGGGGCTGTGGGTGTAACAATGGTATTGATGTCCTCATAATTTCCCCATAGGATCCACTCCAAACGTGAAAGATCGACGCTATAGGGTTCCACCCTACATCAATGATGAGCAAACTATGGCACGATTCTTGAATGGACTCAATCATCCCATCAAGAAGATCCCTGACTTCCAACCCTACTCCAACCTCATTGAGCTCGTACATCAAGCGACCAAGGCGGAACGTCAAGTGCAAGATGACTTCAAGTACGCCAAGTACTCATCCAAGCCCTACGGCTTCTCCAACATCCAAGCTTCAACAACTCCTCCAACATCTACATCAACCAAGCCTTCTCCAAGCAACGACGACAAGTCAGGTTACAAGAAAACTTCGGCAAGTTCAAGTCGTGTTCCTCCTACTACAAGCAACTTCAAGCCGCGTGCTTCTTCATCTACTCCGACCGATGAGACTGTCAAGAGAAGCTCCTTCAAGTGTTTCACTTGCGGCGGCCGAGGCCACAAGTCCTATGAATGCACAAACAAGCGTACCATGATCCTCAATGACGATGGCACATATGATTCCATGAGTGATGAGGAGATGGAAGCTCTTGAGCAAGTGCCCATGCACCGGCGCGTGAACGAGGATGAAGATGATCATGTCTTTTGTGATGAAGATAAGAGCCCCGCTCTCGTTGTCTCTAAGGTCTTGACTCTTCAACATCAACAAGAAGAAGACCAAAGATGCCACATCTTCCACACTAAGGCCGGCATCAATGGACGATCCGTCAAGGTCATCATCGATGGAGGTAGTTGCCACAACTTGGCAAGAGAAGAACTATGCTCCAAGCTTCAATTGGTCAAGAGTAAGCACCCGCACCCCTACAAGGTTCAATGGCTAAGTGACTCCGGCACTATCCGAGTTGAGCATAGGGTCCAAGTCTCCTTCAAAATTGGTGCATATGAGGACACTTTGGAGTGCGGTGTGGTCCCAATGACCATTTGCCACCTCCTTCTTGGTAGGCCATGGCAATTTGACCGTGGTGTCATCCACAATGGGCGTACCAATCACTATAGTTTCAAGATGAAAGGGAAAGAATATGTGCTACGACCTATGTCTCCTAGTCAAGTGATAGCCGACAAGCAAGCCACCCATCATGAAGAGAAGAGTGAAAAAGTGATCCACCAAAAAGTGAGTGAGAGCCACAAGCCAAACTTGAGCGCCTCTTCGCCTAGAGAGAAAAACCTCATACTATTTGCCACAAAAAGTGAGATTAGAGAAGTGTGTGAGAACCCTTCGAGTGTGATACACTTTGTCCTTGTGTGCAAGGATGGAGAACCAAAAACTAACACCTCTCACGAGCTACCTTTAGTGTTTAAATCTCTTTTGCAGGAATTCCAAGATGTTTTCCCCGATGAGCTACCTCTGGGTCTACCTCCCCTACGAGGCATTGACCATCGAATCGACCTCATCCCCGGAGCGCCACTTCCAAACAAAGCTCCATACCGTGTCAATCCCGAGGAAACCAATGAGATTCAACGGCAAGTACAACAACTAATCGACAATGGTCATGTACGTGAAAGCTTAAGCCCTTGTGCCGTTCAGATTATACTTGCGCCTAAGCCCGATGGAAGTTTCCGCTTGTGTTCTGATTGTAGACCTATTGATGAGGACATCGATGCCATTGTTACACCCACAGCCCCTGCTGCTATACATACTGGACCAATTACTAGAGCTCGCGCACGCCAACTAAATTACCAGGTACTTTCGTTTCTTGGTAATGATTCTAATGTTCATGAGAATATGATGCTGCCTAAATTGGATACATTTGTTTTGCTTACAAATGAAGGGCCTAGCTTGGAAAAGGATGAACATTGGAGCAAGAACAAGCATGGAGATGATGGCATGCGCAAGGGGAATAAGAACGGAGTTACAAGTGATGATTTTAGGACTTTGAAGCCACCATAATGAGTGCATGAAGCCTTGGACGAAATATACAAGATGCCACTTCATAAATTTCGTCCAGAGGCTATTCTAGGTGCTGCGTCACCTTATTATTGGGCCAAGCCCATGTTATTTCGAAATACATAAGTATAGGCTATTTTTAGAGTCCGTATGTGTGGGGAAACAAGAGATAGGGTTAGTTTCGGACCCCTCCACCAAGGGCCACGAAATTCACCCCCTCTTCCTCCATATATACAGCCCTTAGGGCACCGCTTAGACTTTGGGTTTTGTTTAGATTAAAAGTTCGCCATAGCTGCAACTTCACAGATTTCGCTTGTGTTCAACGACCGTAAAAGGCGCCACGTAACCCCACCTTGATCAATAAAGCTTTCATCTTATATTCGCAATATCCAGATTGCAATCTCAGTTTCTTGCTTGTTCTTCGCTTGCTCAGCAGGATATAGACCCTCGTGGTCGTTGATCGTGCTCAAAGATGGTCAATAACCTCTCGGAGTTGGTTTAGCGATTGCTATGCGCGACGCCCGCGCCGCCAGAAGTCGGATCGTCAAAGTCGACTTCCACCAAAGCGAAATCCACCATCTCATCGAAAGACGGGACACCTTTGCCGCTATCACCTATAAATGCTATTACCGTTCGCTATAGGCATCCCATTCCTCGCTTAGATGATATGCTTGATGAACTTAGTGGAGCCAACTTTTTTTAAAAAATTGATCTTAAAAGTGGCTATTATCAAATCCGCATACAAGAGGGTGATGAATGGAAAACTGCTTTCAAAACCAAATTTGGCTTATATGAGTGGTTAGTTATGCCTATGGGTTTATCGGAGGCACCCGGTACTTTCGTGCATCTCATGCATTATGTGCTTCGCCCTTATATTTGAGTCTTTGTTGTGGTTTACTTCGATGTTATGCTTGTGTTTAGCAAAACCATGAAAGAACATCTTAATCATGTTAGGGCTGTTTTGCAAACCCTTCGCAAGGAACGACTTTATGCAAACTTGAAAAAATGCATGTTTGGTGCTGACAAAGTGGTTTTCTTGGATTTTGTTGTATCTTCCAAGGGTGTCCATGTTGATGAATCTAAAATTGAAGCAATTAAAACTTGACCCCAACCTACCAATTTGCAACAAGTGCGCAGTTTTCTTCGTCTAGCAGGTTTTTATTTTCGCTTTGTGAAAGATTTTAGCACTATCGCCGCTCCTTTGCATGCTTTGTATAAGAAGAACGCTCCTTTTGTTTGGGAATCTTTGCAATCCACCGCTTTTGATGAGCTCAAGTCTTTGCTTACTCATGCTCCAATTCTTGCTTTGCCCAACTTTGACAAAACTTTTGAGGTTCATTGTGATGCAAGTGGTACCTGAATTGGCGGAGTTTTGATGCAAGAAAAACGAGTGAGTGCATATCTTAGTGAAAAACTCTCCGGTGCTCAACTTAACTATCCCATCTATGACAAAGAATTGTATGCTTTAGTGCGTGTGCTACATGTTTGGGAACATTATCTTAGACCTCATGAGTTTGTCATCCATACCGATCATGAAACGCTTAAGTACTTAAAAGGTCAAACTAAGTTGAACAAGCGTCATGCCAAATGGAGTGAATTTATTGAATCTTTTCCCTATGTGATCAAGTACATTAAGGGTAAGGAAAATGTAGTTACCGATGCACTTTCATGCATATGCACACTTTTCACTAAACTTGAGTTGAATATTATTGGCTTTGAGCACATAAAAGACTTGTATGCTAATGATCCATCTTTTGCAACTCCTTATGCTAAATGTTTGACGCATACATCTTGGGAACAGTATTACATCAAGGATGGTTATCTTTTGAGAGCTAACAAACTATGCATTCCCGAGTCTTCTCTTCGTTTGCTCCTTTTGCAAGAGGCTCATGGAGGCGGACTCATGGGACACTTTGGACGCGACAAGAATTTCGCCATGCTCTCCAAGAACTACTTTTGGACCAAGATGTTCCGCGACGTCTCATGCTTCACCACCCGATGCTCTACATGTCAAAAAGCTAAGTCTAAAGCTCAGTCCCATGGTCTCTACATGCCTCTTCCTATTCCTTATCAACCTTGGGAAGACATTAGCATGGACTTAGTACTTGGTTTGCCTAGAACTCAAAATGGAAAGGATTCCGTGTTTGTTGTTGTGGATCAATTTTCTAAGATGGCACATTTCATTCCTTGCAACAAGATAGACGATGCTTCACACATTGCAAATCTATTTTGTAGGGAAATCTTACGACTCCATGGAGTACCAAAGACAATCGTCTCCGATCGTGACGTCAAGTTCTTGAGTTACTTTTGGAAGACCCTATGTGCCAAGCTCGGAATCAAGCTCTTGTTCTCATCCGCATGCCATCCTCAAACCGACGGCCAAACGGAGGTGACGAACCGGACACTATCCACTCTACTTCGCGTGTTGATCAAGAATAACATCAAGGAGTGGGAAGCATGTCTACCCATCGCCGAGTATGCCTACAACCGCGCAAGACATTCAACTACCGGCAAGTCCCCCTTCGAGGTCGTCTACGGCTTCAACCCGTTGTCACCATTGGACATTATACCTCTTCCTCTACAAGAGCGCACCAACATGGATGCGAGTGCACGAGCAAGCTACATGAAGAAGATGCATGAGGATACGAGGAACACCATTGAGTGCCAAGTAGAACGACTAGCGACCAAGCTCAACATCAACAAGCAACCCATGATCTGCGACATAGGCGATCTCGTGTGGCAACACCTTCACAAGGACCGCTTCCCCAACGAACGCAAGTCCAAACTTCTCCCTCGAGCCGATGGACCCTTCAAGGTGCTAGCACGCTACAACAATAACGCTTACAAGATCGACCTACCAAGCAACAAGTACAACGTGAGCGACATCTTCAATGTCAAAGACCTCTCACCTTACCATGGTGATGAAGATTTTGATCCGAGGTCGGATCTTTCCCAAGGGGGGGGGAGATGATGCGGAGCATCCCACGATCATCCCCATGGACGCATCTACATCCTCTACAACACCACTTGGACCTATGACTCGAGCACGTGCTAGAGCTCTTGAAACCGAGGTGACATCACTCCTCTCACAACTCCCTTTCGATTCACATGAGACATGGTTACTACATCAAACGGAAACGCTATGCATACTCAGCTACCAAGGAGTTAACCATGGAGAAGCTAAGAAGCTAGGAGGGCCGGAAGCGGAAGACATGCGTGATGACGGAGAGGAAAAACGCCAAGTCCCAGACTGGCCGGACGATCCGGACGGCGGCCCGGACGATCCGGACAGAGCCCGGACGATCCGGACCCCGGTCCGGACGATCCGGCTAACTCGCCCCGCAGACACCCGAAGCTCCCACCTGAAGCCACATCATCCGGACCCCGCCCCAAATCATCCGGACCCTGCCCGGACATCCGGACCCCCAGCCGGACATCCGGACCTGCACCGCCACCACCCGCATCACCAGCCCATCCGGGCCTTCACCCAGATCATCCGGACCAGCCCGGATCATCCGGCTCCACCCCCGGATCATCCGGCCAGCGCCTGTGCGCGCGTGTTGGGCTGAGCCGATGTACCCTTCGCCCCCTAGCCTATATATAGGACTCCTCCTCCTCACTTTGAGACTTAGCATTGGTTTAGCTCATATTTTGTGTGAGAGCCTTTCTCATCCACTTGGTTACTTCTCCTCGGATGATAGAGGCAAAGGTGCCCCGTCTTTCGATGAGATGGTGGCTATTGTTTTGGAGGAAGTCGACTTTGACGATCCGACTACAAACGTGCGAGGACGTCGCGCCTTAGCAATCGCTAAACCAACTCCGAGAAGTTATTGACCACGCCGGAGCACGATCAACCTGACCACAAAGGTCTATTTCCTAAAGGCAAACGAAGAACAAGCAAGAAACTAAGATTTGCAATCTGGATATGGCGAGTATAAGAGGAAAGCTTTATTGATCATGGTGGGGTTCTGTGACGCCTTTGTCTGGTCGTTGAACACAAACGAAGTACGTGAAGTTGCAGCTATGGCGGACTTTAATCTAAACAAAACCCAAAGTCTAAACGATGCCCTAAGGGCTGTATATATGGAGGAAGAGGGGGGAATTTCGTGGCCCTTTGATAGAGGCAAAGGTGTCCCGTCTTTCGATGAGATGGTGGATTTCGCTATGGTGGAAGTCGACTTTGACGATCCGACTACGAGCGTGCGAGGATGTCGCGCCTTAGCAATCGCTAAACCAACTCCGAGAGGTTATTGACCACGCCGGAGCACGATCAACCTGACCACGAGGGTCTATTTCCTGCGAGCAAACGAAGAACAAGCAAGAAACTGAGATTGCAACTGGATATTGCGAATATAAGATGAAAGCTTTATTGATCAAGGTGGGGTTCTGTGGACGCCTTTGTCCGGTCGCTGAACACAAACGGCACGCGGTTGCAGCTATGGCGAACTTTTGATCTAAACAAAACCCAAAGTCTAAACGGTGCCCTAAGGGCTGTATATATGGAGGAAGAGGGGAGAATTTCGTGGCCCTTGGTGGAGGGGTCCAAACTAACCCTATCTCTTGTTTCCCCACACATACGGACTCTAAAAATAGCCTATACTAATGTATTTCGAAATTACATGGGCCTGGCCCAATAATAAGGTGACGAGCACCTAGAATAGCCTCTGGACGAAATTTATGAAGTGGCATCTTGTATATTTCGTCCAAGGCTTCATGCACTCATTATGGTGGCTTCAAAAGTCCTGAAATCATCACTTGTAACTCTATTCTTGTCCTCTTATGCATGCCATCATCTCCATGCTTGTTCTTGCTCCAATGTTCATCCTTCTCCAAACTAGGCCCTTCATTTGTAAGCAAAACAAATGTAGCCAATTTAGGCAAGATCATATTCTCATGAACATTAGAATCATTACCAAGAAACGAAAGTACCGTAATTTAGTTGGCGTCGCGAGCTCTAGTAATTGGTCCAAGATGTATAGCAAGAGGGGCTGTGGGTGTAACAATGGTATTGATGTCCTCAAGATCCTCCCTTCTTGAAATGAAGTCATCCTCGACGGAAGTTCATCTTCCTCACCCAAATATGGCTTCAAATCTGCAATGTTAAAAGTGGACTAACCCCAAAATCTGCAGCAGCTCAAGTTTATATGCATTATCATTTACTTTCTCCAACACCTTAAAGGGACCAGCAGCACGTGGCATTAGCTTTGATTTGCGCAAATCAGAAATCTATCCTTACGCAAATGTAACCAAACAAGATCTCCAGTGCAAATACAACATGTTTTCTACCCTTATCTCCAGCAAGTTTATATTTAGCATTCATACGCTCAATGTTTTCCTTAGTTAACTCATGCATTTTAAAATCAATTCAGCACGTTCTTTAGCATCAAAATTAATCTTCTCCAAGATGGAAGAGGCAACAAATCAATAGGTGCACGAGGTAGGAAACCATACACAACTTCAAAAGGGCACATCTTAGTAGTAGAATGCAATGAACGATTATAAGCAAATTCAATATGAGGCAAGCAATCCTCCCACATTTTCTTATTTTTCTTTAGAACAGCCCTAAGCATAGTAGACAATGTTCTATTGACTACTTCAGTTTGTCCATCAGTTTGGGGGTGACAAGTAGTACTAAAAGCAGTTTAGTCCCCAACTTAGCCCATAAACATCTCCAAAAGTGGCTAAGAAATTTAGTATCACGATCTGAAACAATATTATTTGGCACACCATGCAAGCGAATAATTTCACGAAAGAACAAATCAGCAACATTGACAAAGATCATCGCTTTTATGACATGGTATAAAGTGTGCCATTTTGAGAATCTATCCACGACAACAAATATGCTATCCTCCCTTCTTTGTTCTAGGTAAACCTAAAACAAAGTCCATAGATATATCCTCCCAAGGAACACTAGGTACAGCAAAGGCATATATAAACCATGAGGATTGAGTCGTGACTTAGCTTTTTGACATGTAGTGCAATGAGCAATAAAACGCCAACATCCCGCCTCATCTTTGGCCAAAAGAAATGTGTAGCAAGTACGCCCTCCGCCTTCTTCACGCCAAAGTGTCCCATTAGTCCTCCTCCATGCGCCTCCCGCAACAACAAAAGACGAACGGAGCTAGCTGGAATGCATAGCTTGTTAGCACGAACACAAATCCATCATTAACGACAAACTTGTTCCATGTTCTTCCTTCTTTACAATTCTGCAATACATCTTTAAAATCAGCATCATGTACATATTGATCTTTGATGGTCTCCAAACCAAATATTTTGAAGTCAAGTTGTGAAAGCATAGTATAGCGATTTAGACAATGCATCAAGAATAACATTTTCTTTACCCTTCTTGTGTTTAATGACATAAGGAAAGTCTCAATGAATTCAACCCATTTAGCATGTCTACGATTCAGTTTAGCTTGACTTTTAATATGTTTCAAAGATTCATGATCGAATGTATAACAAATTCTTCGGCCATAAATAATGTTGCCATGTTTCTAAAGTCCTAACAAGAGCATATAATTCTTTATCATAAGTAGAGTAATTCAGACTAGGCCCACTCAATTTTTCGTAAAAGTATGCAACAGGTTTGCCATCTTGTAATAACACACCTCCTAATCCAATTCCACTAGCATCACATTCAAGCTCAAAAGTCTTATTAAAATCAGGAAGTTGGAGTAAAGGAGCATGTGTCAACTTAGCTTTCAATACCGTGAAGGCTTCTTCCGTATGGAACCCCAAACAAAAGGCACATCCTTCTTTGTAAGCTCGTTGAGAGGTGCAGAATGGTGCTGAAATCTCTCACAAAACGCCTATAGAAACCAGCGAGGCCAAGGAAACTCCTCACTTGTGTGACCGCTTTGGGCTGCGCCAACTCTCAATAGCTTCAATCTTGGCTTTATCAACTTCAATTCCTCGTGGAGTAACAACATAGCCAAGAAAAGATACTCGGTCGGTGCAAAAGGTGCACTTCCCAAGGTTACCAAACAAACGTGCATCACGAGAGCATTAAAAACAGCACGTAAATGTTCCAAATGTTCTTCCAAAGATTTGCTATAAATCAAGATATCATCAAAATAGACTACCACAAATCGTCCAATGAAAGCACGTAAAACTTCGTTCATTAATCTCATGAAAGTACTAGGTGCATTAGTTAACCCAAAAGGCATGACTAACCACTCATATAATCCAAACTTAGTTTTAAATGCTGTTTTCCATTCATCTCCCAATTTCATACGAATTTGATGGTATCCACTACGCAAATCAACTTTGGAGAATATTGTAGAGCCACTCAATTCATCAAGCATATCATCTAACCTAGGAATAGGGTGACGATAACGAATAGTAATATTATTGATGCCTCTACAATCAACACACATACGTGACGTACCATCCTTTTTCGGCACTAGAATAATAGGAACAGCACAAGGACTAAGGGATTCGCGTATATAACCTTTGTCGAGCAGTGATAGAGGCGGAGGTGTCCCGTCTTTCGATGAGATGATAACTATCGATTTGGTGGAGACGACTTTGACGATCCGACTACAAACGTGCACGACGTTGCGCCTTAGCAATCGCTAAACCAACTCCGAGAGGTTATTGACCACGCCGGAGCACAATCAACCTGACCACGAAGGTCTATTCCTGCAAGCAATCGAAGAACAAGCAAGAATATGATAAAAGCAATCTGAATATTGTGAGTATGTATGAAGTATTGAATAAGGTGGGGATCCGTAAGCGGTCTTGGTCTGGTCGTTGGACACAAACGGCACACGGTTGCAATGGCTAACTTTAACTAAACAAATCCCAAGCAAAAAGGTACTAGATGGATCTACTTATATAGGAGCAAGGGGTGGCGGCCAAGGAGGTGGGAGAACGTCCCAAGGCAGCCTAAAACTAACCCTAGGTCATACAAGGCCAATGGGCCCAAGTGGAGGTGACGTAACACCTTTGGACTTGTAGTTTGACTCGGATTCTGGTGCAGCGTCAGATTGTTTCGTCCACAACTCAACGCTCCGGACGGCTTTTAAGGTGATTCCAATTGTGCTGGAAAGAGGATGAAATCTACTTTCCAACAAAAAAAGAATCACCCAATTCGGAGTCCGTATGAAAAGGTTGTTGACGTTTTGAGTCAGGTATGTCTGTGCAGTCCGAATCTGAATCCAGAACGTGAGAGACTTGGACTCTATCTTCTCTTGGGCCAAAAGTGACGTGAGAGGACTTTTTGAACAGCAAATAAACATCTCTTTCTTCCTTATCTTCATATGTGGATTGTACAAATGTCCCATACACCTGCAATTAGACAAAACACAAAAGTGTGTGAAGTATTTTGTTCGGATAACATAAATAGATTATTGAATAGTTTGCACTAGAAATCACCTGACAAATATGCATGTGTGCATTATTTTTGGTCATATACAAGGTAGCCATGTCCTCATCATCCTCCCCTTTTTGAAAATAAAGCCGTCCTCGGCGTTGCTTAATCTGAAATGTGGCTAACAAAAGAGACAAGGTGTACATGTTGTATATGTATATGTCATCCATTTTTACTTCCCTCGATTTTTGCATATATGACACATGAATAGATGAGTAACTTGCATAGTTCATAAAATCTAAAGCCAACAAATTAGCACAAGAACTGGAAGGCATGAAAATATTGCAACTCAGTTTGCACATATAAGTGAAGCTCTTATTTATTTCAAAAGATTGACAATGTTCATCATTAAACCATCCCAACATTGGTGAATAAACCTTATTTGAATCAAATTTACATGCTACAACATGCTTAGATAAGCAAACATGCAATGAGTCATTCGACACGTAATCATCACCAAGATTAGAGGTCATATCAAAATGATTAAACATTGATTCTTTTGCATCAACAGTTAATTCAATGGGTGCACTCAAAATTGTTGGTATTTCAGTTGTTTGATCACACGACGCATTCATGACAGTTTTAAGATTCTCTAAAATAGGTGATGTGCTCAAATCATCAGGTAACTCAACACATGATGCATTCAAGTTAACTAGGGATGCATCATTCTCATGTGAAGTTAAATCATCAATACCTTTACTGTTACCTTGTCGCAAAGACGTAGCTGATGTAGGTACAGACGTAGACAATGCACCATACTCTTGAGATGATGTCGCAGTCACAATCCGAGGTGGGGCTGCGCTAGTAGGTGCAACGGTGGAGGAACCAACCGACGGTGGTGAGCATGAACTGGAATAGTAGTTGTTGTAGTCACCCAATGCATCCTCCTCAGAATCGCTCTCAAAGGTACAAGCACGAACATACATACCGTAATAATGCAACGAGGAATATATCAAATCTTGCTCGAATATCATGGTTCAAACCACCAAAAATCTATTCATTGTATCATCCTCGATTCTTCTATGTCACAATGATGCATATAAGATTTGAACTCTTGGTAGTAAGTATGAACAGTGTTATTGCCTTGTTTAAATTGTTCAAATTTATGAAGCAATTCACGATTTATAGTAAGGAGGGAAAACTGTTTTCTCATTACATCTTTCAAATCTTTCCAAGTTGTGGGTTGGTTATCAATGTTTTTCTTACGATGCACACTCCACCAAATGTAGCAAAACCAAGAATGCTCTAGTGGCAGCTCAGACTCGCCAAGTTCGAAAAAACATGTTGACTAAAAACTTGTTCTACTTCAAGCTCCCAAGCTAGATAAATAGCAGGATTAAATCTACCCTCAAATGACGGTAAAGAGCTAACCTGGCCATGTGCTTGTGTGTGTTGTCCCAACTCTCGTGATGGTGAAGATGTGTTCGTCATCCAAGAACTTCTATCTCCGAAACCTGTCATGATTAGTAGAAACAAGAAACAAAATTCGAGAATAATGTTCCTATGAACTACTAGGATGTGGTTGTAAAGTGCTCACAAGAAAGCAAATATCAATATCTTACAAGTTCTTACCATGCGGCAGTGGTGACAGCAACCAGCGTGTCAAGTAACTCAAGATTGTGTAAAGCGATTGCCAGTGAACGACGATACACGGTGTAGAAATATGTGGAGCTGGGTTGGCTATATATGGTAGCAAAAGATTAGCAATAATCAATTCAGAGATGCAATGTTGAATAAACGCCAACGACGGATCTTGTCTGGTCCTAGGCTAGACCGACTAGAGACGCGAGCCTAGAACACTAATGAGGTCACGGCGTAGCACAACTAGCATCAATGAAGGATACTAAGTAGCTCTTGACAGCAAGATAGAAGTGAAGATCACAACGGTAGTGAAGATAATGATGAAAACAACTACCAAGCAGGATATACAACAACTGTCTCTTCAACTTTCCTCTTGAAATGTTTGAGCCAATTTTATGATAAATTCTTTCAAAGAATGCTACTAACTCAAGCTTTCCAATGCAAAAAGAATCACTCAATTCGAGTTGATATAAGGAGTCAAAGAATTCAAAACTGGCCTGAAATATTGGAACAAGCTGTGTTGACGAACTTCGAGGGCAAAAGACCTATTTAGAAGCCGATTTTGAGGTGTCAAATATTGAACTAGCTTCTGCAACTATTTAGATGCGGCTCGTCACTAGCTTCAATTTGAGTACTCACGGAGCCAAAACGGACTTCAGATGAGGAAGATACACCTGTTTTATCTGAACAGTGCACAAAACAGATTCCAATCCGAATTCAGATACGAGATTGATTCTAGATAGATCCGATTTTTTTCCTCTCTTTTTTTTTCTCACGCTTTTTTTTTTTTTCTCTCTCTTTTTTTTTTTTTCTTTCCTTTTTTCTCTTTTTTTTTCTCCTCTTCCAAGACAAACTAGATAAGATGCAGATTGATCGTGCAAAGATGTGAATGACCTCAACTATGATTATGACAATGAACAGCGCAGAGCACGTGGTGGAAATTAATAGATGGGATGGTGGATAGCGGAAGGATAATGATGCAGCAGCGGCGTGACTAATGTGAACAGAACTCAAACTCTAAAGGAACTAGACACTAAGACCAGCAACTCGACACGACGATGCAACCGATAATTCAACTATGCAAGCAACGAATAGAAAATTGCAAAGGCTCGATCGGCTTGGATAAAGGATGAACAGATCTAACTTTTTTGTGGCTTTTTCATGGACTATAGGTATGAATGATGATGCGATCTAAACTATGAAAAACTGTAAAATCTCACCGAGCAACCTGAAAACCGATACCACTTGATAGAGGCGGAGGTGTCCCGCCTTTCGATGAGATGATAACTATCGATTTGGTGGAGACGACTTTGACGATCCGACTACAAACGTGCCGACGCTGCGCCTTAGCAATCGCTAAACCAACTCCGAGAGGTTATTGACCACGCCGAGCACAATCAACTCGACCACGAAGGTCTATTCCTGCAAGCAATCAAGAACAAGCAAGAATATGATAAAAGCAATCTGAATATTGTGAGTATGTATGAAGTATTGAATAAGGTGGGGATCCGTAAGCGGTCTTGGTCTGGTCGTTGGACACAAACGGCACACGGTTGCAATGGCTAACTTTAACTAAACAAATCCCAAGCAAAAAGGTACTAGATGGATCTACTTATATAGGAGCAAGGGGTGGCGGCCAAGGAGGTGGGAGAACGTCCCAAGGCAGCCTAAAACTAACCCTAGGTCGTACAAGGCCAATGGGCCCAAGTGGAGGTGACGTAACACCTTTGGACTTGTAGTTTGACTCGGATTCTGGTGCAGCGTCAGATTGTTTCGTCCACAACTCAACGCTCCGGACGGCTTTTAAGGTGATTCCAATTGTGCTGGAAAGAGGATGAAATCTACTTTCCAACAAAAAAAGAATCACCCAATTCGGAGTCCGTATGAAAAAGTTGTTGACGTTTTGAGTCAGGTATGTCTGTGCAGTCCGAATCTGAATCCAGAACGTGAGAGACTTGGACTCTATCTTCTCTTGGGCCAAAAGTGACGTGAGAGGACTTTTTGAACAGCAAATAAACATCTCTTTCTTCCTTATCTTCATATGTGGATTGTACAAATGTCCCATACACCTGCAATTAGACAAAACACAAAAGTGTGTGAAGTATTTTTGTTCTGGATAACATAAATAGATTATTGAATAGTTTGCACTAGAAATCACCTGACAAATATGCATGTGTGCATTATTTTTGGTCATATACAAGGTAGCCATGTCCTCATCAAGCAGCTCCTGTACTTGACGCATAATCTCCTTCGTCTCCTCTGGATTGGTACGGTATGGTGCACGGTTGGGTAATGATGCACCGGGAATTAAGTCAATTTGATGCTCAATCCCTCGAATAGGTGGTAATCCCGTGGCACATCTTGTGGAAAGACGCCAATAACTCCTGCAAAATGTTAGTGACAGCAGGGGGCAAAGAGGAAGGCACGCCCTCGAATGAAAATAATGCCTCTTTGCACACAAAAGCATAGCAAATAGATTTGCTAAAATCTAGCTCATCAATATCAGATTTGGTGGCAAGTAAACATGCACTTTTCAATTTAATTTCAGAAGCAACAGAGATGGTTTATTATTAGGCTTCATATGTTGCTCAAATTCTTTTGCCACAATCTGATTTTCACTCTTATTTTCTCCTGTTTTGCTTTATTAGCTCTATTAATATCATCTTTCAAAATGGACTCAGGAGTCATAGGAAGCAAAGTAATATTTTTATCCTTATGAACAAGAGTATACTGATTGTTTCTACCATGGTGTATGAATTTTTATCAAATTGCCATGGTCTACCAAGTAACAAGGAACATGCTTGCATAGGTACCACATCACAATCAACATAATCAGCATATGTAGAGATACTAAAATGCACACAAACAAGACGTGTTACCTTCACCTTGCCGCTGTTGTTGAACCATTGGATGTAGTAAGGATGTGGATGTGGTCTTGTGGTGAGAGATAGCTTCTCCACCATCTCCATGCTAGCCAAGTTGTTGCAGCTCCTCCATCTATGATGACGCTAATAGAACGCTCCTTCACAACTCCCTTTGTATGGAACAAATTATGCCTCTGATTTTGCTCACTTGTGTAACTCTGCACACTCAAAACACGTTGAGCAACTAAACATTCATACCACAAGATCTTCAAAGAGCCATGTATTGTGTCTCATGATCGTAATCATCTCCACCGTGTTCCTCATGTGTAATAAGAGCCAAAGTCTCCTCATCATAGTCACTAGCGGACTCATACCCACCATCCTCGTGAGCAATCATCACACGCTGAGATTTGCATTCTCTCAAGAAAATGTCCTCTTCCCTTACAACGACGACAAATAATATCACTTGTGTGCCCTGCTGACGCCATGGAAGAAGAAGAGCTCTGTGCAGGCCCGGCAGTGTGCTCTTGGCGGATAGTGGTGGTTGTGCTCGCTTTCTTGTATCATAGTTGGAGGTGGCACCAAGGAGGTGATGGTGCAAAGGAAGTAGATGATGCACGTGGTGTCCATGATGAAGGTCGACCTGCAGAAAAGTTAGTGCGCGCCAATGCCTGCCGATCCTCAAGACTTCACGCTCAGCTTTACAAGCAAGATGGAATAAACGAGTGATATTATTATAGTCCTTATAGTCTAGAATGGTCTCAATCTCTATTTAATCCACCCGTAAAACGTGCAAGCATAGCTTCATTCTCCTCAACAATACCACATCTAATCAAGCCAGTTTGTAATTCCCGATAATATTCTTCTACGAGTTTTTCCTTGTCTTAAGCGCTGCAATTTTGAAGTAATTCACGTTGATAATATGGTGGAACCCAACGAGCACGCATAGCAGTTTTCAAAGCAGCCCAAGTAGCTGGAACAGGATATAATCTACAATGTTCGACCACCAAACACATGCAAAGCTAGTGAAAGCACAAACAAAGCAGCAGAACACGCCTCTCCTCGTGATATTGTAAACATGTAAATCGTTGTTCAGTTTCTAACTCCCAAGTAAGATATATATCGAACATATCTACCCTCAAATGGTGGAATATTCAATTTCAGTTTAGGAGATGGTCATGATCTCGCACTGAGGGGAGCCCTAATATTGCCATTATTTGCATGTGGACGACCGGTGGTTGTGGTGCTGGTGGTTGCACGTAGTTCGATGTTGATCAACCTCATCCTCATAATCGCCCACATACTCATCATTCTCCTCGGTACCACCAAAGCAGCAGCAGCAGGAGCCAAAGAAGCACCAACAGCAGAGAGCAGCGCACCAGAATTTTGTCCTCGCTCAATAGGAACACGCCGAGCTCATCCATACCGATTCGAAGGGGCGAGTTGTTGTCGCTGCAGAGGTGCGATAGGTGCAGCCGCGGTGGTTGTGGAAAACGCGCGAGCAATTCATCAAACTTGCTATCAAGCTTTGTTTCAAACGCTTCTCAATGCCATCTATCTTCTCCATGGCCTCACAAATCTGTTTACCACGCCTTGCACCTATCCAATCATCATTTGTCAAACTTATCATGTAGCTGTTTGTTCGTCAGTTCTCCCAATCAGCCTCATCGGCTTGTGATCCTACCATGGTTAGCAAAGAAATAGAAACACACAAGAATATGATCCTACAGACTACTAAGAAGTGGTGGTGGTGTATCACAAACCCGCAAGCAAATCTCAAATTCTTACCAGTTCTTACCCAAAGAAGAAGCGGTGATCGGCAACCGCTAGTAGTCAAAACTCTCAAAGCTTGGCTATAGCGACACTGTGGAGAATCAAACGCACGACGAGATGTATGTGGAGCTGGGAAGGCTTATAATATGGTAGCAAAAAGGTCAAGAATAATCAATTCAGAGATGCAAAGTTGAATAAACGCCAACGACGGTCTCAGGTTGGTCCTAGGCTAGACCGTGCTAGAGACGCGAGCCTAGAACACTAACAAAATCACGGCGCTGCACGTAAACAAGGAAGGAGCACACTCTGAATTTTTTTTTTGCTCTTTTTTTTTACGGACGGCAAAAGATTGCTGGAATCCGAAACCTACTCAGACAAGGAAACACGAATCGGAAATTAGATGGATCCCGAAAACAAATCTAATATGCAAGGAACTCAGATTGGTGGTGGATATATGGTGGTGGTATATGGCAACGGTGGTGGTATATGGCAACGGTGGTGGTATATGGATACGGATTCAAGCGGTGGCGGATAAGCGGTGGTGGTAGATGGCGTATGATGATAATAAAAAGGCGGCGGCGTGAAAACTTATGACCGTAACTCAAACTCTAAAAGACTAGACTCTAAGACCAAAGAACTAGACACGCATTTATGCAACCGCAAATTCAACAACGCAAATACGTAAAAGATTATGCAAAGGCTCGATTGGTTCGGATATGATGACCTAACCCTAATTTTTTTGGCTTTTTCGTGGACTGTAGGTATGAAGAATGACTCGATCTAAACTACGAAAATCGTAAAATCTCACCGAGCAACCCGAAATCTGATACCACTTGATAGAGGCAAAGGTGTCCCGCCTTTCGATGAGATGGTGGATTTCGCTATGGTGGAAGTCGACTTTGACAATCCGACTACGAAGCGTGCGAGGACGCCGCGCTTAGCAATCGCTAAACCAACTCCGAGAGGTTATTGACCACGCCGAGCACGATCAACTCGACCACGAGGGTCTATTTCCTGCGAGCAAACGAAGAACAAGCAAGAAACTGAGATTGCAACTGGATATTGCGAATATAAGATGAAAGCTTTATTGATCAAGGTGGGGTTCTGTGACGCTTTGTCCGGTCGCTGAACACAAACGGCACGCCGGTTGCAGCTATGGCGAATTTTGATCTAAACAAAACCCAAAGTCTAAACGGTGCCCTAAGGGCTGTATATATGGAGGAAGAGGGGGAGAATTTCGTGGCCCTTGGTGGAGGGGTCCGAAACTAACCCTATCTCTTGTTTCCCCACACATACGGACTCTAAAAATAGCCTATACTAATGTATTTCGAAATTACATGGGCCTGGCCCAATAATAAGGTGACGCAGCACCTAGAATAGCCTCTGGACGAAATTTATGAAGTGGCATCTTGTATATTTCGTCCAAGGCTTCATGCACTCATTATGGTGGTTTCAAAGTCCTGAAATCATCACTTGTAACTCTATTCTTGTCCTCTTATGCATGCCATCATCTCCATGCTTGTTCTTGCTCCAATGTTCATCCTTCTCCAAGCTAGGCCCTTCATTTGTAAGCAAAACAAATGTATCCAATTTAGGCAGCATCATATTCTCATGAACATTAGAATCATTACCAAGAAACGAAAGTACCTGGTAATTTAGTTGGCGTGCGCGAGCTCTAGTAATTGGTCCAGTATGTATAGCAGTAGGGGCTGTGGGTGTAACAATGGTATTGATGTCCTCATCACCCTTGGTGGAGGGGTCCGAAACTAACCCTATCTCTTGTTTCCCCACAAATATGGACTCTAAAAATAGCCTATCTTATGTATTTCGAAATTACATGGGCCTGGCCCAATAATAAGGTGACGCAGCACCTAGAATAGCCTCGGGACGAAATTTATGAAGTGGCATCTTGTATATTTCGTCCAAGGCTTCATGCACCCATTATGGTGGCTTCAAAGTCCTAAAATCATCACTTGTAACTCCGTTCTTGTTCCCCTTGCGCATGCCATCATCTCCATGCTTGTTCTTGCTCCAATGTTAATCCTTCTCCAAGCTAGGCCCTTCATTTGTAAGCAAAACAAATGTATCCAATTTAGGAAGTGTCATATTCTCATGAACATTAGAATCATTGCCAAGAAATTAAAGTACCTAGTAATTTAGTTAGCGTGCGCGAGCTCTAGTAATTTGTAACACCCCAGATGTAACTCTCCATATTTGTAACTCCAACTCTTGCCATTTTCGGCTATGTGTTATGATATTCCCTCCGTGGTTGGGTTTTGTCTTTTGTTTTGCATTTTGTTCATGTCATGCATTTCATATCATGTCATCAGGTGCATCTCATTTGCATACGTGTTCGTCTCATGCATCCGAGCATTTTCCCCGTTGTCCGTTTTGCAATCCGACACACCCACATGCACCGGCGCACCCCTCTTGTCTCTTTTCGTGTGCGGGTGTTAAACGTTCTTGGAATGGACAGAGCCTTGCCAAGTGTCCTTGGTACACCACCGGTTGACCACCTGTCAAGTTTCGTGCCATTTGGAGGTCGTTTGATACTCCAACGATTAACCGGGTAACCGCGAAGGCCTCTTGTGTGTTGCAGCCCAACACCCTTCAAAACAGCCCAATAACCCATCTAAGTCACTTCCATGCTCTCCGTCATCAGATCACGATCGTGTGGGCGAAAACTACACCCCATTTGGAGTCTCCTAACTCCCTCTAACTATAAATATGTCCTCCCCTCCGAATTTTCGGGTCCCGAAACCCTAGCGCCCCTCAAGGCCACGGACACGTCCGGGCGACACCGACGCGTCCGCCTTGCTCTCCCGAGCCAACTGGCACCGCCACGTATGCGCGTCTGCCGCTCCCGCTGCCCGCCTGCCTGCCTGTCCCAGCCCCGAGGCCCGGCGCCGCCCCGCCTCCTCGCCGCTGCTGGCTCTCGGCCTGCGCACTGGATCTCCGCCCCGCTGGGCTGGCTCCACTCGCGCCGCCTCCCGCCCGAGAAGCCCTCGCCGCTCCTCCATGCCAGCCGCCGCCTCCGCCCGCGGTCCCGTCGCCCCGGCCCCGAGCTCATCTCCGGCCATCTCCCTCATCTCCGGCTTCCTCCCGGCCCAACTCCGGCGAGCTCGCAGCTGGCCCGCCTCGAAGTCCGCGCCCCGGATCCAGATCTGGAAACCTGGGTTGACCCCAAAATCTCCGAAGTCCTTTTATTTTTGCATTATTTTGCCATATTCATCGCATCGTAACTCCGTCATCGTAGCTCCGTTTCATGCGCATAATATATCAAAATGTTCATCAGGATGTGCTCTTCATTTCGTTCCATTGGGCCATGTTCATTTGATGTCATCTAGATACCTGAATCTCTGATGCAAGAGGGCTATGTGATGTTAGTTTCAGATTCTTATCAGAACATGCACTTTTGTCATTTTTGCCCTGATTAATGTGTGCATCTTATGAACTTGAGCCCTACAGGTGTTTTGTTATATGCCATGCCATCTTTACAGAGGTGCTTACCATGTATTTTTGTGATCAATGTGGTGACTAGCACAAGCATGTAAACTAGGCCTCGTGATGTTGCTGATTTTAGTCCCTGTTCTGCTGTTATTTTTATGCCATGTAAACATGATGCTACAAAGAGATCCATGCATATTTTGAGATACTTCAGTAAGGATGTTTTGTACCTATGGTTATACTCTATCCATTCATGCCCCTGTTTGCAATTATGGAAGAGTCTAGCATGTCATTTTCTTGATCTACTTTTGCTATAAAATGTTTCTCGGCAGATTGTTTACATGATATTCAATTTTGCCAAGGTTGTTGTAGTTGATCCTTGCATGCTATGAACTTGTTCTTGCCATGTTTAGTTTCATAAACATGTATTCTTGCTGGTGCTATGCTTATCTTGTCATGCAATGACTTGTGGTGAGTGAATCGAGCTCGCAAAGATGCCTTCATAATGCTGTTAATGCCATGCTCTATTTCCTGAATCTGTTAACGAAACTTGCTATGTTTACATGGGTGTAATCATATCTTCTGATCCTTTTTGGCTCATGGTCAGTAAGGGACTTTTGTTCTATAATTTGAGTAGAATCATGCCGTGTCTTGTTTTGATATTATAAGTTCCTGTAGCATGTCGATTGTTTGCTCTGAACATTGCTACCTGATGTTGTTTATGCCATGTCCAAGCTGATATCTTTTGCACTTTTGCCATGGTTGTTTGAACCTGTTATTGTGTGATTTAGCCGTAGCTCAGTCTTCCTCTTTTGTCAAGCATCTCATGTAGATCACTGCCATATGCTTTGTTTTTAAGTTGGGGTGCTGTAGCATAGTTTCTTGATGTATTCTAAGTGCTATCATGCTGTTAACCGCAGATTTGTGTCATTCTTGTTTTGCTTGCCATTTGCAAACCGTGCATCCGATTCGGTGATCTTTATATCGATTTCAACCGAAATCATCTCATCTTTCCAGTGGCATACTTGGTTTGCCAAGTTGATGCCTTGTTTATCATTTTCCTTCCGGAGCACGCATAAGCATTGCATATCACATCTCGCATATCATGCCATGTATTGCATCATGTTGCTTGTGCATTGCACCGTGATTTATTGTGGTTCCATTGCTTGTGTTTTTGCTTTGGGTAGAGCCGGGATATGAGTACGTGCACGAGGAACCTGTTGAGTACACTAACGAGGATCAAGCTTTCCACAACTCTGAGAACTTTGCAGGCAAGATGACCATACCTTCGATATCACTTATATCTTTGCTTTGCTAGTTGCTCGCTCTATCGCTATGTTAGCTCTACCTACCACTTGTTTATCATGCCTCACATATTGCCATGTCAAGCCTCTAACCATCCTATCCTAGCAAACTGTTATTTGGCTATGTCACCGCTTTTGCTCAGCCCCTCTTATAGCGTTGCTAGTTGCAGGTGAAGATGAAGGTTGTTCCTTGTTGGAACATGGATACTTTGGGATATCACAATATCTCTTGTTTAATTAATGCACCTATATACTTGGTAAAGGGTGGAAGGCTCGGCCTTATGCCTGGTGTTTTTTCCACTCTTGCCACCCTAGTTTCGTCATACCGGTGTTATGTTCCTTGATTTTGCGTTCCTTACGCGGTTGGGTGATTTATGGGACCCCCTTGACAGTTCGCTTTGAATAAAACTCCTCCAGCAAGGCCCAACCTTGGTTTTACCATTTGCCACCTAAGCCTTTTTCCCTTGGGTTTTCGCGAGCCCGAGGGTCATCTTTATTTACCCCCCCCCGGGCCAGTGCTCCTTCGAGTGCTGGTCCAACCTGGGCGATGTCCGGCGCCCCCTGGGCAACCAGGGTCTATGCCAACCAGATGTCTTGCCCATCCGGTGTGCCCTGAGAACGAGATATGTGCAGCTCCTATCGGGATTTGTCGGCACATTCGGGAGGCTTTGCTGGTCTTGTCGAAATGTCTTGCGAACCGGGATTCCGAGACTGATCGGGTCTTCCCGGGAGAAGGTATATCCTTCGTTGACCGTGAGAGCTTATGATGGGCTAAGTTGGGACACCCCTGCAGGGTATTATCTTTCGAAAGCCGTGCCCGCGGTTATGAGGCAGATGGGAATTTGTTAATGTCCGGTTGTAGATAACTTGACACTTGACTTCATTAAAACGCATCAACCGTGTGTGTAGTCGTGATGGTCTCTTCTCGGCGGAGTCCGGGAAGTGAACACGGTTTGGGTTATGTATGTACGTAAGTAGTTTCATGATCACTTCTAGCTCCTCGACCGTTGCGTTGCTTCTCTTCTCGCTCTCACTTGCGTATGTTAGCCACCACATATGCTTAGTGCTTGCTGCAGCTCCACCATATTACCCCTTTCCTACCTACAATCTTAAATAGTCTTGATCTCGCAGGTGTGAGATTGCTGAGTCCCCGTGACTCACAGATTCTACCAAAACAGATGCAGGTGCCGAGGATACCAGTGCAAGTGGTGCAATCGAGCCCAAATGGGAGTTTGACGAGGACCTTGGTCGTTACCATGTTTCGTTTCCAGATGATCAGTAGCGGAGCCCAGTCGGGACGATCGGGGATCTAGCATTTGGGGTTGTCTTCTTTTCATTTGGATTTGACCGTAGCCGGTCTATGAGTGTATTTTGAATGATGTATGACTTATTCATGTATTGTGTGAAGTGGCGATTGTAAGCCAACTCTCTTTATCCCATTCTTGTTCATTACATGGGATTGTGTGAAGATGACCCTTCTTGCGACAAAACCACCATGCGGTTATGCCTCTAAGTCATGCTTCGACACGTGGGAGATATAGCCGCATTGTATGCTACATAATTGGTCCAAGATGTATAGCAGCAGGGCTGTGGGTGTAACAATGGTATTGATGTCCTCATCATCCTCCCTTCTTGAAATGAAGTCGCCCTCGACGGAAGTTCATCTTCCTCACCCAAATAGGGCTTCAAATCTGCAATGCTAAAAGTGGACTAACCCCAAAATCTGCAGCAGCTCAAGTTTATATGCATTATCATTTATTTTCTCCAACACCTTAAAGGGACCATCAAGACGTGGCATTAGCTTTGATTTGCGCAAATCAGAAATCTATCCTCACGCAAATGTAACCAAACAAGATCTCCAGTGCAAACACAACATGTTTTCTACCCTTATATCCAGCAAGTTTATATTTAGCATTCATACGCTCAATGTTTTCCTTAGTTAACTCATGCATTTTTAAAATCAATTCAACACGTTGTTTAGCATCAAAATTAACCTTCTCCGAAGATGGAAGAGGCAACAAGTCAATAGGTGCACGAGGTAGGAAACCATACACAACATCAAAATGGCACATCTTAGTAGTAGAATGCAATGAACGATTATAAGAAAATTCAATATGAGGCAAGCATTCCTCCCACATTTTCTTATTATTCTTCAAAACAGCCCTAAGCATAGTAGACAATGTTCTATTGACTACTTCAGTTTGTCCATCAGTTTGGGGGTGACAAGTAGTACTAAAAAGCAGTTTAGTCCCCAACTTAGCCCATAAACATTTCCAAAAGTGGCTAAGAAATTTAGTATCACGATCTGAAACAATAGTATTTGGCACACCATGCAAGCGAATAATTTCACGAAAGAACAAATCAGCAACATTAACAGCATCATTGCTTTTATGACATTGTATAAAGTGTGCCATTTTCGAGAATCTATCCATGACACCAAATATGCTATCCCTTCCCTTGTTTGTTCTAGGTAAACCTAAAACAAAGTCCATAGATATATCCTCCCAAGGAACACTAGGTACAGGCAAAGGCATATATAAACAATGAGGATTGAGTCGTGACTTAGCTTTTTGACATGTAGTGCAGCGAGCAATAAAACGCTCAACATCCCGTCTAATCTTTGGCCAAAAGAAATGTGTAGCAAGTACGTCCTCCGTCTTCTTCACGCCAAAGTGTCCCATTAGTCCTCCTCCATGCGCCTCCTGCAACAACAAAAGACGAATGGAGCTAGCTAGAATGCATAGCTTGTTAGCACGAACACATCATTAACGCATTTAACTTGTTCCATGTTCTTCCTTCTTTACAATTCTGCAATACATTTTTAACATCAGCATCATGCACATATTGATCTTTGATGGTCTCCAAACCAAATATTTTGAAGTCAAGTTGTGAAAGCATAGTATAGTGACGAGACAATGCATCAGCAATAACATTTTCTTTACCCTTCTTGTGTTTAATGACATAAGGGAAAGTCTCAATGAATTCAACCCATTTAGCACGATTCAGTTTAGCTTGACTTTTAATATGTTTCAAAGATTCATGATCAGAATGTATAACAAATTCTTTGGGCCATAAATTATGTTGCCATGTTTTTAAAGTCCGAACAAGAGCATATAATTCTTTATCATAAGTAGAATAATTCCGACTAGGCCCACTCAATTTTTCAGAAAAGTATGCAACAGGTTTGCCATCTTGTAATAATACACCTCCTAATCCAATTCCACTAGCATCACATTCTGATGAGGACATGACTACCTTGGATAAGACCAAAAATATTGCATACATGCATATTTGTCAGGTGATTTCTAGTGCAAACTATTCAATAATATATTTATGTTATGCAGAACAAAAATACTTCACATACTTTTGTGTTTTGTCTAATTGCAGGTGTATGGGACATTTGTACAATCCACATATGAAGATAAGGGAAAAGGAGAAGTTTAGGTGCTGTTCAAAAAGTCTTCTCACGTCACTATTGGGCCACGAGAAGATAGAGTCCAAGTCTCTCACGTTCTGGATTCAGATTCGGACTGCACAGACATACCTGACTCAATACGCCAACAACTTTTTCATACGGACTCCGAATTGGGTGATTCTTTTTTTGTTGGAAAGTATATTTCATGCTCTTTCCAGCACAAATGGAATCACCTTAAAATCCGTCCGGAGCGTTGAGTTATGGACGAAACAATCTGACGCTGCACCAGAATCCGAGTCAAACTACAAGTCCAAAGGTGTTACGTCACCTCCACTTGGGCCCATTGGCCTTGTACGACCTAGGGTTAGTTTTAGGCTGCCTTGGGACGTCCTCCCACCTCCTTGGCCGCCACCCCTTGCTCCTATATAAGTATATCCATCTAGTAGCTTTTCCCTTGGGATTTGTTTAGTTAAAGTTAGCCATTGCAACTTCGTACTTCGCTTGTGTCCAAGGACCAGACCAAGACCGCTTATTTAATCCCCACCTTTATCAATACTTCATATATACTCGCAATATTCAGATTGCTTTTATCATATTCTTGCTTGTTCTTCGATTGCTTGCAGGAATAGACCTTCGTGGTCGTTGATTGTGCTCCGGCGTGGTCAATAACCTCTCGGAGTTGGTTTAGCGATTGCTAAGGCGCAACGTCATGCACGTTTGTAGTCGGATCGTCAAAGTCGTCTCCACCAAATCGATAGCTATCATCTCATCGAAAGATCGGGACAAACCGCCTCTATCAAGTGGTATCAGTTTTCAGGTTGCTCAGTGAGAATTTCCAGTTTTCCTAGATTAGATTTATTTTCTTACCTATTGTCCAAGAAAAATGATAGAGGCAAAGGTGTCCCGTCTTTCGATGAGATGGTGGATTTCGCTTTGGTGGAAGTCGACTTTGACGATCCGACTACTGGCGTCTTGAGGACGCCGCGCTTTAGCAATCGCTAAACCAACTCCGAGAGGTTATCGACCACGCCGAGCACGATCAACCTGACCACGAGGGTCTATTTCATGAGCAATCAAGAACAAGCAAGAAACTGAGATTGCAATCTGGATATTGCGAATATAAGATGAAAGCTTTATTGATCAAGGTGGGGTTCTGTGACGCCTTTGTCTGGTCGTTGAACACAAACGAAGTACGCGAAGTTGCAGCTATGGCGAACTTTTGATCTAAACAAAACCCAAAGTCTAAACGGTGCCCTAAGGGCTGTATATATGGAGGAAGAGGAGGGAATTTCGTGGCCCTTGAGGGTGGGGTCCGAAACCAACCCTATCTCTTGTTTCCCCACACATACGGACTCTAAAAATAGCCTATACTTAAGTATTTCGAAATTACATGGGCCTGGCCCAATAATAAGGTGACGCAGCACCTAGAATAGCCTATGGACGAATATTATGAAGTGGCATCTTGTATATTTCGTCCAAGGCTTCATGCACTCCTTATGGTGGCTTCAAAGTCCTGAAATCATCACTTGTAACTCCATTCTTGTCCCCCTTGCGCATGCCATCATCTCCATGCTTGTTCTTGCTCCAAGGTTCATCCTTCTCCAAGCTAGGCCCTTCATTTGTAAGCAAAACAAATGTATCCAATTTAGGCAAGATCATATTCTCATGAACATTAGAATCATTACCAAGAAACGAAAGTACACGGTAATTTAGTTGGCGTCTTGTGAGCTCTAGTAATTGGTCCAAGATGTATAGCAGCAGGGGCTGTGGGTGTAACAATGGTATTGATGTCCTCATCATCCTCCCTTCTTGAAATGAAGTCGTCCTCGACGGAAGTTCATCTTCCTCACCCAAATATGGCTTCAAATCTGCAATGTTAAAAGTGGGACTAACCCCAAAATCTGCGGGCAGCTCAAGTTTATATGCATTATCATTTACTTTCTCCAACACCTTAAAGGGACCAGCAGCACGTGGCATTAGCTTTGATTTGCGCAAATCAGAAATCTATCCTTACGCAAATGTAACCAAACAAGATCTCCAGTGCAAACACAACATGTTTTCTACCCTTATCTCCAAAGAAGTTTATATTTAGCATTCATCGCTCAATATTTTCCTTAGTTAACTCATGCATTTTTAAAATCAATTCAGCACGTTCTTTAGCATCAAAATTAACCTTCTCCAAAGATGGAAGAGGCAACAAATCAATAGGTGCACGAGGTAGGAAACCATACACAACTTCAAAAGGGCACATCTTAGTTGTAGAATGCAATGAGCGATTATAAGCAAATTCAATATGAGGCAAGCATTCCTCCCACATTTTCTTATTTTTCTTTAGAACAGCCCTAAGCATAGTAGACAATGTTCTATTGACTACTTCAGTTTGTCCATCGGTTTGGGGGTGACAAGTAGTACTAAAAAGCAGTTTAGTCCCCAACTTAGCCCATAAACATCTCCAAAAGTGGCTAAGAAATTTAGTATCACGATCTGAAACAATAGTATTTGGCACACCATGCAAGCGAATAATTTCACGAAAGAACAAATCAGCAACATTGACAAAGATCATCGCTTTTATGACATGGTATAAAGTGTGCCATTTTCGAGAATCTATCCACGACAACAAATATGCTATCCTCCCTTCTTTGTTCTAGGTAAACCTAAAACAAAGTCCATCGATATATCCTCCCAAGGAACACTAGGTACAGCAAAGGCATATATAAACCATGAGGATTGAGTCGTGACTTAGCTTTTTGACATGTAGTGCAAATGAGCAATAAAACGCTCAACATCCCGTCTCATCTTTGGCCAAAAGAAATGTGTAGCAAGTACGTCCTCCGTCTTCTTCACGCCAAAGTGTCCCATTAGTCCTCCTCCATGCGCCTCCTGCAACAACAAAAGACGAACGGAGCTAGCTGGAATGCATAGCTTGTTAGCACGGAACACAAATCCATCATTAACGACAAACTTGTTCCATGTTCTTCCTTCTTTACAATTCTGCAATACATCTTTGAAATCAGCATCATGCACATATTGATCTTTGATGGTCTCCAAACCAAATATTTTGAAGTCAAGTTGTGAAAGCATAGTATAGCGACGAGACAATGCATCAAGAATAACATTTTCTTTACCCTTCTTGTGTTTAATGACATAAGGGAAAGTCTCAATGAATTCAACCCATTTAGCATGTCTACGATTCAGTTTAGCTTGACTTTTAATATGTTTCAAAGATTCATGATCGAATGTATAACAAATTCTTTGGGCCATAAATAATGTTGCCATGTTTCTAAAGTCCGAACAAGAGCATATAATTCTTTATCATAAGTAGAGTAATTCAGACTAGGCCCACTCAATTTTTCGTAAAAGTATGCAACAGGTTTGCCATCTTGTAATAACACACCTCCTAATCCAATTCCACTAGCATCACATTCAAGCTCAAAAGTCTTATTAAAATCAGGAAGTTGGAGTAAAGGAGCATGTGTCAACTTATCTTTCAATACCGTGAAGGCTTCTTCTGTGGGTACCCCAAAGAAAAGGCACATCCTTCTTTGTAAGCTCATTGAGAGGTGCAGCAATGGTGCTGAAATCTCTCACAAAACGCCTATAGAATCCAGCGAGGCCAAGAAAACTCCTCACTTGTGTGACCGTTTTGGGCTGCGCCAACTCTCAATAGCTTCAATCTTGGCTTTATCAACTTCAATTCCTGTGGAGTAACAACATAGCCAAGAAAAGACACTCGGTCGGTGCAAAAGGTGCACTTCCCAAGGTTACCAAACAAGCGTGCATCACGTGAGAGCAATAAAAACAACACGTAAATGTTCCAAATGTTCCTCCAAAGATCTGCTATAAATCAATATGTCATCAAAGTAAACTACCACAAATCGTCCAATGAAAGCACGTAAAACTTCGTTCATTAATCTCATGAAAGTACTAGGTGCATTAGTTAACCCAAAAGGCATGACTAACCACTCATATAATCCAAACTTAGTTTTAAATGCTGTTTTCCATTCATCCCCAATTTCATACGAATTTGATGGTATCCACTACATAAATCAACTTTGGAGAATATTGTAGAGCCACTCAATTCATCAAGCATATCATCTAGCCTAGGAATAGGATGGCGATAACGAATAGTAATATTATTAATGCCTCTACAATCAACACACATACGCGATGTACCATCCTTTTTCGGCACTAGAATAATAGGAACAGCACAAGGACTAAGGGATTCACGATATAACCTTTGTCGAGAAGCTCTTGTACTTGACGATAATCTCCTTCGTCTCCTCTGGATTGGTGCGGTATGGCGCACGGTTTGGTAGTGAAGCACCGGAATTAAGTCAATCGATGCTCAATCCCTCGAATAGGCGGTAATCCGGTGGCACGTCTTGTGGAAAGACGTCGTGAACTCTGCAAAATGTTAGTGACAGCAGAGAGGCAAAGAGGAAGGCACGTCCTCGAATGAAAATAATGCCTCTTTGCACACAAAAGCATAGCAAACAGATTTGCTAAAATCTAGCTCATCAATATCAGTTTTAGTGGCAAGTAAACATGCACTTTTCAATTTAATTTCGAAGCAACACTAGATGGTTTACTATTAGGCTTCATATGTTGCTCAAATTCTTTTGCCACAATCTGATTTTCACTCTTATTTTTCTCCTGTTTTGCTTTATTAGCTCTATTAATATCATCTTTCAAAATGGACTCGAGTCATAGGAAGCAAAGTAATATTTTTATCCTTATGAACAAGAGTATATTGATTGTTTCTACCATGGTGTACAGAATTTTTATCAAATTGCCATGGTCTACCAAGTAATAAGGAACATGCTTGCATAGGTACCACATCACAATCAACATAATCAGCATATGTAGAGATACTAAAATGCACACGAACAATACGTGTTACCTTAACCTTGCCGCTGTTGTTGAACCATTGGATGTAGTAAGGATGTGGATGTGGTCTTGTGGTGAGAGATAGCTTCTCCACCATCTCCATGCTAGCCAAGTTGTTGCAGCTCCCTCCATCTATGATGACGCGAATAGAACGTTCCTTCACAACTCCCTTTGTATGGAACAAATTATGCCTCTGATTTTGCTCACCTTGTGTAACCTGCACACTCAAAACACGTTGAGCAACTAAACATTCATACTGTCACATCTTCAGCAGCCATGTATTGTGTCTCATAATCGTAATCATCTCCACCGTGTTCCTCATGTGTAATAAGAGCCAAAGTCTCCTCATCATAGTCACTAGCGGACTCATACCCACCATCCTCAAGAGCAACCATCACACGCTGAGATTTGCATTCTCTCGCAAAATGTCCTCTTCCCTTACAACGACGATAAATAATATCACTTGTGTGCCTGTTGACGCCATGGAAGAAGAACTCATGCAGGCCCGGCAGTGTGCTCTTGGCGAGATAGTGGTGGTTGTGCTCGCTTGTATCACGGTTGGAGGTGGCACCAAGGAGGTGATGGTGCGGTGGAAGTAGATGATGCACGTGGTGTCCATGATGAAGGTCGACCTGCGAGAAAAGTTAGTGCGCACCAATGCATGTCGATCCTGCACTTCACGTTCAGCTTTACAAGCAAGATGGAATAAGCGAGTGATATTATTATAATCCTTATAATCTAGAATGGTCTGAATCTCTCTATTTAATCCACCCGTAAAACGTGCAAGCATAGCTTCATTCTCCTCAACAATACCACATCTAATCAAGCCAGTTTGTAATTCCCGATAATATTCTTCTACAGAATTTTTCCTTGTCTTAAACGCTGCAATTTTTGAAGTAATTCACGTTGATAATATGGTGGAACCCAACGAGCACGCATAGCAGTTTTCAAAGCAGCCCAAGTAGTGGAACAGGATATAATCTACAATGTTCGACCACCAAACACATGCAAAGCTAGTGAAAGCACAAACAGCAGCAGGAACACGTCTCTCCTCGGGATATTGTAAACATGTAAATCGTTGTTCAGTTTCTAACTCCCAAGTAAGATATATATCGTGAACATATCTACCCTCAAATGGTGGAATATTCAATTTCAGTTTAGGGAGATGGTCATGATCTCGCACTGAGGGGAGCCCTAACATTGCCATTATTTGCATGTGGGCGACACGGTGGTTGTGGTGCTGGTGGTTGCACGTAGTTCGATGTTGATCAACCTCATCCTCATAATCGCCCATACTCATCATCCTCCTCGATACCAAAGCAGCAGCAGAGGCAGGAGCCAAGAAGCACCAACAGCAGAGCAGCGGCACCGAAATTTTGCCTGGCTCAATAGGAACACGCCGAGCTCGTCCATACCGATTCGGAAGGGGCGTGGTTGTTGTCGTTGCAGAGGTGCGATAGGTGCAGCCGGCGGTGGTTGTGGAAAACGCAGCGAGCAATTCATCAAACTTGCTATCAAGCTTTGTTTCAAACGTCTTCTCAATGCCATCTATCTTCTCCATGGCCTCGTCAAATCTGTTTACCACATCTTGCACCTGTCCACTCATCATTTGTTTGAAACTTATCATGTAGCTGTTTGTTTGTCGTTTCTCCCAATCAGTCTCATCGGCTTGTGATCCTGCCATGGTTAGCAGCAATAGAAACACACAAGAATATGATCCTCTGAGACTACTAGAAAGTGGTGGTGGTGGTGGTGTGGTGGGCATCACAAATCCGTGAAGCAAACCTCAAATTCTTACCGTTCTTACCCAAAGAAGAAAGTGGTGATCGGCAACCGTTGTAGTCAAAACTCTCAAAGCTTGGCTATAGCGATTACGGGGAGAATCAAACGCACGACGTAGATGTATGTGGAGCTGGGAAGGCTTATAATATGGTAGCAAAAGGGTCACAATAATCAAATCGAGATGCAAAGTTGAATAAACGCTCAACGACAGATCTTTGTCTTGGTCCTAGGCTAGACCGTGCTAGAGACGCGAGCCTAGAACACTAACAAAATCACGGCTACTGCACGTAAACAAAGGAAAAGCACACTCTGAATTTTTTTTTTTCGCTCTCTTTTTTTTTTTTTTATGCTTTTTTTTTTTTTTTGCTTTTTTTTTTTTTTTGCGAAAAATCACTATAATGGCGAGTGTCTCAAAACTCTTCCCAGGTCAAACTGACAGGATGGGCACGAAATTTTTCGAATTTTTTTTTTTTTTTTCGATTGCCGGACCCAAAAACTGAAGCGGGTCAAAAAACTTTCTATAACGGCGATCGCTCAATACGCTTAGAAACACCTAAAAATAGGATAGCGAAAATTTTTATCCCGTGCGTTTTGGAAAATTTTGGGCCTAAGCGGAGGGTGGTTTCCGGACTCTTTTTTGGAAACCAAACTCTTCTACGGACGGCAAAAGATTGCTGGAATCCGAAACCTACTCAGACAAGGAAACACGAATCGGAAAACTAGATGGATCCCAAAAACAAACCTAATATGCAAGGGACTCGGATTGGTGGTGGATATATGGCAGCGGTGGTGGTAGATGGATACGGATTCGAAGCGGTGGCGGATAAGCGGTGGTGGTAGATGGCAGGGCGATGATAATGGTGCGGCGGCGGCGTGACAACTTATGACCAGAACTCGAAACTCTAAAAGACTAGACTCTAAGACCAGCAACTAGACACGACGATGCAACCGCAAATTCAACAATGCAAATACAGAAAAGATTATGCAAAGGCTCAGATTGGTTCGGATATGATGAACTAACCCTAATTTTTTTTGTGGCTTTTTCGTGGACTGTAGGTATGAAGAACAGACTCGATCTAAACTACTTAAAAATCTGTAAAATCTCACCGAGCAACCCGGAAATCTGATACCACTTGATAGAGGCAAAGGTGTCCCGTCTTTCGATGAGATGGTGGATTTCGCTTTGGTGGAAGTCGACTTTGACGATCCGACTACGAAGCGTCACGAGGACGCCGCGCCTTAGCAATCGCTAAACCAACTCCGAGAGGTTATTGACCACGCCGAACACGATCAACTCCGACCACGAGGGTCTATTTCCTGCGAGCAATCGAAGAACAAGCAAGAAACTGAGATTGCAATCTGGATATTGCGAATATAAGATGAGAGCTTTATTGATCAAGGTAGGGTTACGTGGCGCTTTGTGCAGTCGTTGAACACAAACGGCATCAGCGAAGTTGCAGCTATGGCGAACTTTTGATCTAAACAAAACCCAAAGTCTAAACGGTGCCCTAAGGGCTGTATATATGGAGGAAGAGGAGGGAATTTCGTGGCCCTTGAGGGTGGGGTCCGAAACCAACCCTATCTCTTGTTTCCCCACACATACGGACTCTAAAAATAGCCTATACTTAAGTATTTCGAAATTACATGGGCCTGGCCCAATAATAAGGTGACGCAGCACCTAGAATAGCCTATGGACGAATATTATGAAGTGGCATCTTGTATATTTCGTCCAAGGCTTCATGCACTCCTTATGGTGGCTTCAAAGTCCTGAAATCATCACTTGTAACTCCATTCTTGTCCCCTTGCATGCCATCATCTCCATGCTTGTTCTTGCTCCAAGGTTCATCCTTCTCCAAGCTAGGCCCTTCATTTGTAAGCAAAACAAATGTATCCAATTTAGGCAGCATCATATTCTCATGAACATTAGAATCATTACCAAGAAACGAAAGTACCTGGTAATTTAGTTGGCGTGCGCGAGCTCTAGTAATTGGTCCAGTATGTATAGCAGCAGGGGCTGTGGGTGTAACAATGGTATTGATGTCCTCATCAAAAAAGCCACACAAAAAAGTTATATCTATTCATCCTTTATCCAAGCCAGTCTGAAACTTTGCAATTTTCTATTCATTGCTTGCATAGTTGAATTATCGGTTGCATCGTCGTGTCAGTTGCTGGTCTTAGTGTCTAGTTCCTTTAGAGTTTTGAGTTCTGTTCACATTAGTCACGCCGCCGCTGCATCATTATCCCTTCCGTTGTCCACCATCCCATCCATTAATTTCCACCATGTGCTACGCACTGTTCATTGTCATAATCATAGTTGAGGTCACTCACATCTTCGCCTGATCCAATATGCATCTTATCTAGTATGTCTTGGAAAGAGGTAGAAAAAGAAGATAGAGAAAAAAGAGAGAGAGAGAGAGAAAAAGAAAAAAAAGAAAAAGAGAGAGAAGAAAAAGAAAAAAAGCGTGTGAAAAAAAAGAGAGAAGAAAAAAAAAATCGGATCTATCTAGAATCAATCTCGTACCTGAATTCGGATTAGAATCTGTTTTGCGCACTGTTCAGTAAAACAGGTGTATCTTCCTCATACGAAGTCCATTTTGGCTCCGCGAGTACTCAAATTGAAGCTAGCGACGAGCCGCATGTAAATAGTTGCAGAAACTTGTTCAATATTTGACACCTCAAAATCGGCTTCTAAATAGGTCTTTTTGCCCTTCGAAGTTCGTGAACACAGCTTGTTCCAATTTTTCAGGCCAGTTTTAGAATTCTTTGACTCCTCATATCAACTCGGAATTGAGTGATTCTTTTTGCATTGGAAAGCTTGAGTTAGTAGCATTCTTTGCAACAATTTATCAGAAAATTGGCTCAAACTTTTCAAGAGGAAAGTTGGAGAGAGAGTTGTTGTATGTCCTGCTTGGTAGTTGTTTTTCATCATTTTCTTCACTACCGTTGTGATCTTCACTTCTATTTTGCTGTCAAGAGCTACTTAGTATCCTTCATTGATGCTAGTTGTGCTACGCTGTGACCTCATTAGTGTTCTAGGCTCGCGTCTCTAGTCCGGTCTAGCCTATGACCAAAGACAAGATCGTCGTTGAGCGTTTATTCAACATTGCATCTTTGAATTGATTATTGCTAATCTTTTGCTACCATATATAGCCAACCCAGCTCCACATATTTCTACACCGTGTATACGTACACTCCCCTGGCAATCGCTTTACTCAATATTCGGAGTTACTTGACACCGCTGGTTGCCGATCACCGCCTGCTGCATGGTAAGAACTTGTAAGACATTGATATTTGCTTTACTGTGAGCGTTTTACCACCACATCCTAGTAGTTATAGGAACAATATTTTTGGATTTTGTTTCTTGTTCTACTAATCATGACAGGATCCAGAGTCAATTCATGGGCTTTGTCGATCGCGGGAGACATGCCACCACCTATGCAAATACCACAACCGTCACGAGAGGTGCACAAACATCCAAATGCACATGATCAGGTTCATGTTTCTATACCACCATTTAATGGCTGTTTTAGACCTGCTTTATATATTGAATGGGAGTTAGACATAAATAATATATTTGCTTCCCATAATTTTGATGAACGTATAAAAGTTACGATTGCGATTGGTTCTTTCACTGGCTATGCTCTAGTTTGGTGGAGTGAATATTGTCGGTTACACCCTGATTATGTACCTAATACTTGGGATGATTTAAAACATGTCATGAGAGATAGATTCGTCGATGTGTATTATACTCGTGGCATGATTAAAAAACTGGAACATTTAAAACCAGGTAGTGACACCGTAACAAAATATTATGATGATTTACAAACTACCTTGTTGCACTCATTTTTAGAAGAAAGTGAAGAAGATTTTATGGATAGATTTTGGGGAGGATTAAACCATAATATTCAGGAGATACTAATTCATGAAGAGTGTTATTCTATGGACCATTTGTTTCGTCTTGCTTGCAAAGCTGAACAGGAAATAAAACGACGTGTTGCCCACAAGGAGAACAAGCGCACGGTGCACATTCCAACTGTTGATACAGATGTTTATTCAACTACCAGACGTACTATGACAACCACATCCGTTTTTGCGAGGACTACATCATCTCCACCATGTGACACATCACCATCGAGAGTGTCTGCATCATCTGAGTTGACTATAAGAGGTAATGACAAAGGTACAGATTTTCCACTTTTACATGAGAATGATGCATGCCTAGTTAACTTGAATACATCATGTGTTGAGCTAACCACTACTTTGATCACACCACCTATTTTAGAGGATTATGTTGATAATTTGACTTTGCCATGTGATCAAACAACTGAAATACAAACAATTTTGAGAGCACCCATTAAATTAATTGTTGATGCAAAAGAATCAATGTTTAATCATTTTGATATGACCACTAATCTTGGTGATGATTCTGTGTCGAATGACTCATTGCATGTTTGCTTATCTAAGCATGTTGTAGCATGTAAATTTGATTCAAATAAGGTTTATTCACCAATGTTGGGATGGTTTAATGATGAACATTGTCAATCTTTTGAAATAAATAAGAGCTTCACTTATATGTGCAAACTGAGTTGCAATATTTTCATGGCTTTGGATTTTATGAACAATGCAAGTTACTCATCTATTCATGTGTCATATATGCAAAAATCAAGGGAAGTAAAAATGGATGACGTATACATATACAACATGTACACATTGTCTCTTTCGTTAGCCACATTTCAGATTAAGCAACGCCGAAGACGGCTTTGTTTTCAAGAAGGGGAGGATGATGAGGACATGACTACCTTGGATAAGACCAGAAATATTGCATACATGCATATTTGTCAGGTGATTTCTAGTGCAAACTATTCAATAATATATTTATGTTATCCAGAACAAAAATACTTCACATACTTTTGTGTTTTGTCTACTTGCAGGTGTATGGGACATTTGTACAATCCACATATGAAGATAAGGGAAAAGGAGAAGTTTAGGTGCTGTTCAAAAAGTCTTCTCACGTCACTATTGGGCCAAGAGAAGATAGAGTCCAAGTCTCTCACGTTCTGGATTCAGATTCGGACTGCACAGACATACCTGACTCAAAACGCCAACAACTTTTTCATACGGACTCCAAATTGGGTGATTCTTTTTTTGTTGGAAAGTAGATTTCATGCTCTTTCCAGCATAATTGGAATCACCTTAAAATCCTTCCGGAACGTTGAGTTATGGACGAAACAATCTGACGCTGCACCAGAATCCGAGTCAAACTACAAGTCCAAAGGTGTTACGTCACCTCCACTTGGGGCCATTGGTCTTGTACGACCTAGGGTTAGGTTTAGGCTGCCTTGGAACGTCCTCCCACCTCCTTGGCCGCCACCCCTTGCTCCTATATAAGTATATCCATCTAGTAGCTTTTCCCTTGGGATTTGTTTAGTTAAAAGTTAGCCATTGCAACTTCGTGTACTTCGTTTGTGTCCAACGAACAGACCAAGACCGCTTACGAATCCCCACCTTTATCAATACTTCATATATACTCGCAATATTCAGATTGCTTTTATCATATTCTCGCTTGTTCTTCGATTGCTTGCAGGAATAGACCTTCGTGGTCAGGTTGATTGTGCTCCGGCATGGTCAATAACCTCTCGGAGTTGGTTTAGCGATTGCTAAGGCGCAACGTCGTGCACGTTTGTAGTCGGATAGTCAAAGTCGTCTCCACCAAATCGATAGCTATCATCTACTCGAAAGATCGGGACAAACCGCCTCTATCACATTCAATCTCAAAAGTCTTATTAAAAACAGGAAGTTGGAGTAAAGGAGCATGTGTCAACTTATCTTTCAAAACCGTGAAGGCTTCTTCCTGTGTGGTACCCCAAACAAAAGGCACATCCTTCTTTGTAAGCTCGTTGAGAGGTGCAGCAATGGTGCTGAAATCTCTCACAAAACGCCTATAGAATCCAGCGAGGCCAAGAAAACTCCTCACTTGTGTGACCGTTTTGGGCTGCGGCCAACTCTCAATAGCTTCAATCTTGGCTTTGTCAACTTCAATTCCCTGTGGATTAACATCATAGCCAAGAAAAGATACTCGGTCCGTGCAAAAGGTGCACTTCCCAAGGTTACCAAACGCACGTGCATCACATAGAGCAATAAAAACAGCACGTAAATGTTCCAAATGTTCTTCCAAAGATCTGCTATAAATCAATATGTCATCAAAGTAAACTACCACAAATCGTCCAATGAAAGAACGTAAAACTTCGTTCATTAATCTCATGAAAGTACTAGGTGCATTAGTTAACCCAAAAGGCATGACTAACCACTCATATAATCCAAACTTAGTTTTAAATGCTATTTCCCATTCATCTCCCAATTTCATACGAATTTGATGGTATCCACTACGCAAATTAACTTTGGAGAATATTGTAGGGCCACTCAATTCATCAAGCATATTATCTAGCCTAGGAATAGGATGACGATAACAAATAGTAATACTATTAATGCCTCTACAATCAACACACATACGTGATGTACCATCCTTTTTCGGCACTAGAATAATAGGAACAGCACAAGGACTAAGGGATTCACATATGTAACCTTTGTCGAGCAGCTCCTGTACTTGACGCATAATCTCCTTCGTCTCCTCTAGATTGGTACGGTATGGTGCACGGTTGGGTAATGATGCACCAGGAATTAAGTCAATCTGATGCTCAATCCCTCGAATGGGAGGTAATCCCGGTGGCACGTCTTGTGGAAAGACGTCAGCGAACTCCTGCAAAATGTTAGTGAAAGCAGGAGGCAAATAGGAAGGCACGTCCTCGAATGAAAATAATGCCTCTTTGCACACAAAAGCATAGCAAACGGATTTGCTGAAATCTAGCCATCAATATCAGATTTAGTGGCAAGTAAACATGCACTTTTCAATTTAATTTCAGAAGCAACACTAGATGGTTTACTATTAGGCTTCATTTGTTGCTCAAATTCTTTTGCCACAATCTGATTTTCACTCTTATTTTTCTCCTGTTTTGCTTTATTAGGAAGCAAAGTAATATTTTTATCCTTATGAACAAGAGTATACTGATTGTTTCTACCATGGTGTACAGAATTTTTATCAAATTGTCATGGTCGACCAAGTAATAAGGAACATGCTTGCATAGGTACCACATCACAATCAACATAATCAGCATATGTAGAGATACTAAAATGCACACGAACAGTACTTGTTACCTTAACCTTGCCGCTGTTGTTGAACCATTGGATGTAGTAAGGATGTGGATGTGGTCTTGTGGTGAGAGATAGCTTCTCCACCATCTCCATGCAAGTTGTTGCGGCTCCCTCCGTCTATGATGACGCGCACAGAACGTTCCTTCACAACTCCCTTTGTATGGAACAAATTGTTCCTCTGATTTTGCTCAGCTTGTGTGACCTGCACACTCAAGACACGTTGAGCAACTAAACAGTCATACCTATCAGCGTCTTCAGGAGCCATGTATTGCGTCTCATGATCAAAATTATCTCCACCATGTTCTTCACGTGTAATAAGAGCCAAAGTCTCCTCATCATAGTCACTAGCGGACTCATACCCACCATCCTCAGTAGAAATCATCACACGCTGAGATTTGCATTCTCTCGCATAATGACCTCTTCCCTTACAATGACGACAAATAATATCACTTGTGTGCCCTGTTGATGCCATGGAAGAACAACTCTGTGGAGGCCCGGCAGGTGCGCTCTTCGCAGATAATGGTGGTTGTGCCCGCTTTCTTGTATCACGGCTAGAGGTGGCACCTGATGGAGGTGCTGGTGCAGTTGAAGTAGAAGATGCACGCGGTGTCCATGATGAAGGTCGGCCTGCAGAAAAGTTAGTTCACGCCAATGCTTGTCGATCCTGCACTTCATGTTCAGCTTTACAAGCAAGATGGAATAAACGAGTGATATTAGTATACTCCTTATACTCAAGAATGGTCTGAATCTCTCTATTTAATCCACCCATAAAACGTGCAAGCATAGCTTCATTCTCCTCAACAATACCACATCTAATCATGCCAGTTTGTAATTCCTGATAATATTCTTCTACAGAATTTTTCCCTTGTCTTAAGCGCTGCAATTTTTGAAGCAATTCACATTGATAATATGGTGGAACCCAACGAGTACGCATAGCAGTTTTCAAAGCAGCCCAAGTAGTTGGAATAGGATATAATCTACAATGTTCAGACCACCATACACATGCAAGACTAGTGAAAGCACAAACAGCAGTGGCAACCCGTCTCTCCTCAGGATATTGTAAACATGTAAATCGTTGTTCAGTTTCTAACTCCCAAGTAAGATATATATCAGGAACATATCGACCCTCAAATGGTGGAATCTCAATTTCAGTTTAGGAAGATGATCATGATCTCGTACCTGAGGGAGAGCCCTACCATTGTGATTATTTGCATGTGGACGACCTGGTGGTTGTGGTGCAGGTGGTTGCACGTAGTTCTAATTTTGATCAACCTCATACTCGTAATCTCCCACATAATCATCCTCCTCCACATCAGCAGCAGGAGCCATAGAAGCATCAACAGCAGCACCAACAGTTTGGCCAAATGCAAGAGGGACACGGCTCGCTTGGCGGAGGGCTGTTTCACGACGTGGAGGTAGTCGTTGTTGTTGACGTTGTAGAGGTGCGTTAGGTGCAACGGGTGGTGGTGGTGGAAGACGCGCGAGCAATTCATTAAACTTGTTATCGAGCTTTGTTTCGAACGTCTTCTCCATGCCATCTATCTTCTCCATGGCCTCTTCAAATCTGTTTAGCACATCTTGCACCTGTCCACTCATCATTTGCTGAAATTTATCATGCAACTCCTTATTCATCATGTTCTCCCAGTCAGTCTCGTCGGCTTGTAATCCTGGCATGGTTGGCGGCAATAGAAACACAAAAAAATATGATCCTACAGACTACTAACAAGAGGTGGTGGTGGGTGTCACAAATTCGTCAAGCAAATCTCAAATTCTTACCAGTTCTTACCCAGCAGCAGGCGGTGATCGGCAACCGTTGTAGTCAAAACTCTCAAAGCTTGGATAGAGCGATTACCAGGGAGAGTCAAACGCACCACGTAGATGTATGTGGAGCTGGGAAGGCTTATAATATGGCAGCAAAAAGGGTCAGCAATAATCAATTCAGAGATGCAAAGTTGAATAAATGCTCAACGACGGTACTGTGCTGGTCCTAGGCTAGACTATGCTAGAGACGCGAGCCTAGAACACCAACAAACTCACGGTGCAGCACGTAAACAAGGGAGGAGCACACTCTGAATTTTTTTCTCCTTTTTTCCTTTTTTTGCACTTTTTTTCCTTTTTTTTGCTCCGCAACAATTTTTTTTTTGAAAAAGTCTACAAATGGTCTAAAAACCGCCTAGCCAGAATTTTCCAGACTGTTGTTGGTGCTTCTGTAGCTCCTGCTATTACTGCAGGGGTGGACGACTATTACGAGGATGAGGTTGATCAAAATCAGAACTACGCAGCACCACCAAAGACCACCACCAAAGAAGTCGACCTTAGGTATATATTCGCAACGATAGGCCTGCACCACCACCTTAGGTACGAGATCATGACCATCTTCCGAAACTGAAATTGAATATTCCACTATTTGAGGGTAGATATGTTCCTGATATATATCTTACTTGGGAGTTAGAAACTGAACAACGTTTTACATGTTTACAATATCCCGAGGAGAGACGTGTTGCTGCTGCTGTTTTTGCTTTCACTAGTTTTGCATGTGTATGGTGGTCTGAACATTGTAGATTATATCCTATTCCAACTACTTGGGCTGCTTTGAAAACTGCTATGCGTACTCGTTGGGTTCCACCATATTATCAACGTGAATTGCTTCAAAAATTGCAGCGTTTAATACAAGGAAAAAATTCTGTAGAAGAATATTATCAGGAATTACAAACTGGCATGATTAGATGTGGTATTGTTGAGGAGAATGAAGCTATGCTTGCCCGTTTTATGGGTGGATTAAATAGAGAGATTTAGACCATTCTAGAGTATAAGGAGTATACTAATATCACTCGTTTATTCCATCTTGCTTGTAAAGCTGAACGTGAAGTGCAGGATCAACAAGCATTGGAGCGAACTAACTTTTCTGCAGGACGACGGTCAATATATATGTGGAAACGTCCACTATAGGGGACAAGAAATTTTGGGGCGATCAGGCAAAAAGCGCATGGGAAAATGAAGTACTTTCAAGGACTGCCATTGAATGGACAGATGTTCACTAAAACAGTCATAATTTTGTCATTCGGAGTCTGTGTCGGACCCAAAGTACTCAAACTGCTCGCGGCAAGCGTGCGAATCCATAAAATACTCCCCGCTTGCGCAAGGAGGCCCGGAGTACCCTCAAATACGGCCTTAAGCAGGAGTTTTTGCCCATAAAAGGCAAAGAACATCATTCGTCGCTCTTTGCAGACAAGTTTCTCAACCCATTGGCACTTTCTTTTGAAGGAAATTCGAGAGATTATGTTGCTTATAGACATTAGCCCCCCTGGTAGGGACAAACATACCTTTTTGCAGATTCTCTATTGTTGGGGGTTCGGTTCGACATATGCCAAAGGATGGCTTATCTCTGGCTGCTTTCCGGCCATCGCCACGACCCGATCAAGGAGCCGCTTCTCACCACGATCACTGTGGACTCGCCACCGATCGCTTCTCGGCAGCAAGCGACGACTTCTGAATCGCCAACGACGCTAGAATCCCTTGAACTCGACATCTTCATCTTGAGGTAGGCGAGGGGGAATCCGCCATGAACTTGGCCAAGTCAGGTCGGCCAAGTAACGCATGGTATGGGCTTTCAAGGTCCACTACATCAAACCAGATCGGCTCTCGGCGGAAATGATCTTTGTCCCCAAAGAGAACGCTCATCGATCTTGCCGATTGGTGAGCGTGAAAGGCTGTGCACGATGCCGTGGAACATAGTCCGGCTGTTCTGCAATTGTCTTTGCTTGATTCCTAACTTCTCCATAGTGTCCTTGTATAGGATGTTGATGCTATCGCCTCGCCTATCAAGATTTCTCTCGGCGGGCGGCCCGCCTATCAATGGCAAGGTGGCGCTTAGGACCAGGCATAGGAGCCCGGATTCGCTCTCGCCCAACCGATAGGCTTTTGGACCAATGCATGAACTCGAGTACTTGATGCCACAGCGTTCACCTCTTCTTCTTTGCTGCCGTCTCATGCGTCGATCATCACCACGCCGGTGAACACCACATAGCCTCCATGCTCTTCTCGGTACTGTTTTGTATCAAGCGCCGATCGGTCAGCCATTCTTTGGGCGGCGGTGGAGGCGGCGCCCAAAGAAAGGGGGAGGAAGGAGGCTGTCTCCCTTGGTGATTCTGGTAAGTCAGTGGCACTTTCGGGTGGTATGGTTCGAAGGCTTCGCGCCACTGTGGAACCTGCAGGGACCATCAAGTGTCTGCTCGTAAGAGAAGGCCGGCAACCAGTTGGACTTGCCGCCTTTCTGTCGCTTGGCCGGGGGCTGCCCCTCCGGTTGTTGATCTTCAACTGTTGCTACTTGCCGATTGCTGGAAGTCGGCTGTTGGGCCTTGCGTTTGTTGTCGTTTTGTTGTTGTCGCCGACTGCTGTCTCCAGCTGGAGTTCTGGGAGCCTGAGGGGCCACTTTGCCAGCCGAATTAACTTGAATTTCCGTCTTCATGGAGGAGTCGGCGGTAGCGTACTTGTCTGCTATGACCAGCAGTTCGTCGAGGGTTTCCGGCTCGTCGCAGAGGAGCTTGTGCTTGAGGAGGGTGCCTTCTCGGCACCCGACGGTGAAGTACTCGATAGCTCGCACCACGCACGCCGCGAGTTCCGGCTTCGCCCAGCAGCGTGAGGTAGTCGCGTGTTGACTCGTCAGGGCCTTGCACGCACAAGGAAAGCTGGCGCGGCTTGGGAGGTCGCTTGTACGTGCTCGTGAAGTTGCGGATGAAGGCCTCGGTGAAGTCAACCCAGCTGTTGATGCTGCGGGGCTTCAGACTGTTCAACCATGTCCGGGCCGTGCCCTGGAGCATGAGTGGAACATACTTCACGGCAACTCGCTTGTTGCCGTTCGCTATGTTGACGGCCGTGGAGTAATCAATTAGCCAGTCTTCCGGCTTCACAGAGCCGGTGTATTTGGGTGTGTCTCGGGGGAGCGTGAACCCTTTTGGAAAAGGCTCGTCTCGAATGCGGGGTCCAAAGCAAGGCGGACCCAGCTCATCTTCTTCTTCTAGCGCCAGGGATCGGTGGAGTCGGTCGATCCGGTGGCGAGCGTCGTTTTCTCCGACTCCCTCTCGGCGGTCAAGGCGGCCACCGCCCTGATCTCGGCGGGAGGCAAGTCGTCGTTAGCTTCCGGCGCCTCGGTCGCGGCCGCGGTCGCGTTCTGCGCAAAGAACGCCGAGGAGCTGCTGGACTCGCTCCGTCATCATGCGGCGCTCTTCGCCTTGAAGTTCTTCACTCGTCGGTGGCGCTTGGCGGCGCGATGTTCTCTCGCAGGGTGGCGATACGGGCGATTGGCCCCGAACAAGTCGGTGATGGTCGCGCCGCGTTGCCGGACCGTGCCTATGCGGCTAGGCCCAGTCGGAGCCGGCGAGCCGCCCATGGCGTGATCCATTTCGCGCTGGTAGGCTTCTGACAAGCGCCTCATGCTTGCCAGCTTCTTGGCGCCTTCGATGATCTGAAGGCGGCGTGTCTCCAGCGTCTCGGCATCTCCGTCCTCTGGAATAGGCGCAGTCAGGTCTTGCAGAGCCGCGTCGAGTGGGTCCTGAGCTCTCTCACTGGAACACTCATCGTGACTGATGACGAGCACCTCTGTGACGGCGCTTCCGCCGCTCTCTTCGTGAGGAAGCGGCTCGTTGTAGACCACCACGTTGGTGGGGAAAGTGTCAAGCGACACGGCGTCGGTGTCGACCAGCATTGGGTCGGTGGAGCCTACGGACTCCAAGTCCACAAAGCAGCTCGCCGGTGGCGTGGAGTTGGTCGAGGAGGCCCGCGAGAGGCTCTCGGGCCACCTGTGCTCGCGCTCGGACGCAGCTCGTCGCAGAGGCGAACCTCACCGATAAGTTCGGCGAGGCAGCTCGCCGCACAAAGGCCTCGGCGCCCGCAAGGCCGTCCGATGCAGACTGTCATGCGAGCTCGCCGGCTGCGCCGCCGTGGAGTAAGAGGGTTCCGCCCGCAACAGATCTCCGGACGACGGTGCACCAGGCCCCACGGCGGGCACCAAATGTCGGGGGTTGGGTGCGACATATGCCAAAGGATGGCTTATCATGGTGGGGGCGAGTAGAACGTCGCCGGTGCCTGGAAACGGGATGAGGCGAAGACATGCACGCGGGCAGATCTTACCCAGCTTCAGGGCTCTCCGAGGAGATAACACCCCTACTGCTGCTCTTCGGGATCTCCGCATGCTCACTAAGGCAAAGTGAATACAAGGGTGCTCCTAGAGCTGTTTCTGTAGGTAGGAGAAGGCAAGGCTAGCTCTCTCCTTCCTGTGTGGTTTGTCTAATGCTAATGGATGCGAACCCTTTGCATGGGTGCCTTGGGGGGTTTATATAGGCCTACCCCCTAGGATTACAACGGTAAAACCGGCTGGGTGCGGGTCCCACCCGTCTGTCTCTCAGCGCCGCTGCCTCCGCTGACTCACGGGCCCGCCGACCGGTGGGTCCTGTCGACCGCCCGAAGATGAGGGCGTCGGCCAGCGCCATCGCCATGGGCGGGTCTTGCTTACCGCAGACATCAGTAGTCGTGCTTCTAATGACGCTGGCTTATCATGGGGTCATGGCAATAAAGGCCGCCACCGACGGGCGATCACTGTTGCCATTCCCCGGTCGTGTCTGGTAAATGGCGTGGGGGGCCCGTGGGAGGGGCCGGCCGACTACGGGGGGCCGACTCCCAACGGGTCCGACTCTCGGCGCTCTCGCCGTCTTCGGTACTCTCGCTGACTGGTAGGCCCCGCTGTCCCCAGGCCGTCGTGGGCGCAGGGCCCCGCCCCGAGGGCTCATGTCAGGGCTGGCATGGCAACAGTGTCGCGCCGGGCGGAGATCTCCGTGGGTACGGCGCACTGTGGCCATGCCTGCCTTTAATTACCGGGTGGTTGGAGTCGCGGGCCGACTCCCCATAGTCGGCTTCCTTGGAGTCGCCTCTGGGACTCGACTTGAGTGGGAGCCGCCTCAGGGACTCGGCTTGAATGGGAGTCACCTCTGGGACTCGGCTCATCTTGGAGTCGCCTCCGGGGACTCGGCTCGTCTTGGAGTCACCGCAGGTACTTGGGGGGCGCAGTCTGGGGCTCAGGTTAGCCTACCCGTGGCCCATTACTCCGACATCTATGATCCAGGAAATCTCATTTGGCCTTAAATTGAAGAAAATCCATCGGCTATATGCCTTATTCCCCTTGTTTTCGCCGGATTGCATGTTGTAACTCATGCGCGTGAAAGCCAAGAACAAAAGGGCATTCCTGGAATGGGTCATATATATAATAAGATGTGTCTATCATAGCTTTCCACAGAACTAGTTAAGGCATGGCAAACATTTAACGGTTTAAAAGTAAGTAAAAACATGAAATAAATAGGGGAGCCTCATTCTAATATAATAAGATGATCCAACGGTGTGATTGTGAAAATATGCATTTATGTGTCCTCAAATAAAAAACAAGCATTTCAGCTCACTTCAGATCAATATATATTGAAACATTTGTTCTTTTGTCCAGGACACATGCAACAAATTTTTTCAATCCATCCGTTGGATCATGTTATATTATAGGTGTGATGGTTCGTGATTTTTTCAGGATTTTTGAGAACTTTTACACCGCTGAAAACCTTAACTAGTTCTGTGGCAAGCTATTGTAGAAAATCCTACTACTATATATATATATATATATATATATATATATATATATATATATATATATATATATATATATATATATATATATGGAAACGATATCTCCACTGTAGAGGACAAGAAATTTCGGGGTAGTCAGGCAAAAAGCGCACGAGAAAATGAAGTACTTTCAAGGACTGCCATAGTGATGAGGACATGACTACCTTGGATATGACCAAAAATATTGCATACATGCATATTTTTCAGGTGATTTCTAGTGCGAACTATTTAATAATTTATTTATGTTATCCAGAACAAAAATACTTCACACACTTTTGTGTTTTGTCTAATTGCAGGTGTATGGGACAATTGTACAATCCACATATGAAGATAAGGAAGAAAGAGATGTTTATTTGCTGTTCAAAAAGTTCTCTCACGTCACTTTTGGCCCAAGAGAAGATAGAGTCCAAGTCTCTCACGTTTTGGACTCAGATTCGACTGCATGACATACCTGACTCAAAACGCCAACAACTTTTTCATACGGACTCGAATTGGGTGATTCTTTTTTCTTGGAAAGTAGATTTCATGCTCTTTCCAGCACAATTGGAATCACCTTAAAATCCGTCCGGAGCATTGAGTTATGGACGAAACAATCTGACGCTGCAGTAGAATCCGAGTCAAACTACAAGTCCAAAGGTGTTACGTCACCTCCACTTGGGCCCATGAGCCTTGTACGACCTAGGGTTAGTTTTAGGCTGCCTTGGGACGTCCTCCCACCTCCTTGGCCGCCACCCCTTGCTCCTATATAAGTAGATCCATCTAGTAGCTTTTCCCTTGGGATTTGTTTAGTTAAAAGTTAGCCATTGCAACTTCGTGTACTTCGTTTGTGTCCAACGACCAGACCAAGACCGCATACGGATCCCCACCATTATCAATACTTCATATATATTCGCAATATTCAGATTGCTTTATCATATTCTTGTTTGTTCTTCGAGTGCTTGCAGGAATAGACCTTCGTGGTCAGGTTGATCGTGCTCCAGCGTGATCAATAACCTCTCGGAGTTGGTTTAGCGATTGCTAAGGCGCAACGTCGTGCACGTTTGTAGTCGGATCGTCAAAGTCGTCTCCACCAAATCGATAGTTATCATCTCATCGAAGATCGGGACACCCTCGCCTATCAAGTGGTATCGGTTTTCGTTTGCTCGGTGAGATTTTACTGTTTTTCATAGTTTAGATCGCATCCGCTATTCATACCTATAGTCCATGAAAAAGCCACAAAAAAGTTAGATCTGTTCATCCTTTATCCAAGCCACCGAGCCTTTGCAATTTTCTATTCGTTGCTTGCATAGTTGAATTATCGGTTGCATCATCGTGTCGGGCTGCTGGTCTTAGTGTCTAGTTCCTTTAGAGTTTCGAGTTCTGTTCACATTAGTCACGCCGCTGCATCATTATCCCTTCCGCTGTCCACCATCCCATCTATTAATTTCCACCACGTACTCGCTACTGTTCATTGTCATAATCATAGTTGAGGTCATTCACATCTTCGCCTGATCCAGTCTGCATCTTATCTAGTTTGTCTTGGAAAGAGGGAGAAAAAAAGAGAGAGAAAAAAAAAGAGAAAAAAAGGAAAGAAAAAAAAAGAAAAAGAGAGAGAAGAAAAAGAAAAAAAAGCATGAGAAAAAAAGAGAGAAGAAAAAAAAACGGATCTATCTAGAATCAATCTCGTACCTGAATTCGGATTGGAATCTGTTTTGTGCACTGTTCAGTAAAACAGGTGTATCTTCCTCATACGAAGTCCGTTTTGGCTCCGTGAGTACTCAAATTGAAGCTAGTGACGAGGCGCATCTAAATAGTTGCAGAAACTAGTTCAATATTTGACACCTCAAAATCGGCTTCTAAATAGGTCTTTTTGCCCTCCGAAGTTCGTCAACACAGCTTGTTCCAATATTTCGTGCCGTTTTGAATTCTTTGACTCCTTATATCAACTCGGAATTGAGTGCTTCTTTTTGCATTGGAAAGCTTGAGTTAGTAACATTCTTTGAAAGAATTTATCATAAAATTGGCTCAAACTTTTCAAGAGGAAAGTTGAAGAGACAGTTGTTGTATATCCTGCTTGGTAGTTGTTTTTCATCATTATCTTCACTACCGTTGTGATCTTCACTTCTATCTTGCTATCAAGAGCTACTTAGTATCCTTCATTGATGCTAGTTGTGCTATGCCGTGGGCTCATTAGTGTTCTAGGCTCGCGTCTCTAGTTCGGTCTAGCCTAGGACCAGCACAGTACCGTCGTTGAGCGTTTATTCAACATTGCATCTCTGAATTGATTATTGCTAATCTTTTGCTACCGTATATAGCCAACCCAGCTCCACATATTTCTACACCGTGTATACATACGTTTCCCTGGCAATCGCTTTACACAATCTTCAGAGTTATTTGACATCGCTGGTTGCCTGTCACCACATGCCGCATGGTAAGAAGTTGTAAGATATTGATATTTGCTTTAATGTGAGCACTTTACAACCACATCCTAGTAGTTCATAGGAACATTATTCTGGAATTTTGTTTATTGTTTCTACTAATCATGACAGGTTCTGGAGATAGAAGTTCTTGGACGATGGACACATCTTCACCATCACGAGAGTTGGGACAACACACACAACCACATGGTCAGGTTATCTCTTTACCGTCATTTGAGGGTAGATTTAATCCTGCTATTTATCTAGCTTGGGAGTTTTAAGTAGAACAAGTTTTTAGTAACCATGACTTTTCCGAACTTGAGCGAGTACGAGCTGCCACTAGAGCATTTATCGGTTTTGCTTCAGTTTGGTGGAGTGTGCATTGTAAGAAAAATATTGATAACCAACCCACAACTTGGAAAGATTTGAAATATGTAATGAGACAACATTTTTTCCCTCCTTACTATCGTCGTGAATTGCTTCGCAAATTTGAACAATTTAAACAAGGCAACAACACTGTTCATGCTTACTACAAAGAGTTCAAATCTTATATGCATCATTGTGACATAGAAGAATCTAAGGATGATAGAATGAATAGATTTTTGGTGGTTTGAACCATGATATTCGTGCAAGATTTCAGATATTCCTCGTTGCATTATTGGTATGTATGTTCGTGCTTGTACCTTTGAGAGACAAGCATGGGAGGATGCATTGGGTGACTACAACAACTACTATTCCAGTTCATGCTCACCACCGCCGGTTGGTTCCTCCACCGTTGCACCTACTAGAGCAGCCCCACCTCGGATTATGAGCGACATCATCTCAAGAGTATGGTGCATTGTCTACGCCTGTACCTACATCAGCTATGTCTTTGCGACAAGGTAACAAAGAAGGTATTCATGATATAACTTCACATGAGAATGATGCATCCCTAGTTAACTTGAATACATCATGTGTTGAGCTACCCACTACTTTGATCACACCACCTATTTTAGAGGATTATGTTGATAATTTAACTTTGCCATGTGATCAAACAACTGAAATACCAACAATTTTGAGAGCACCCATTGAATTAACTGTTGATGCAAAAGAATCAATGTTTCATCATTTTGATATGACCACTAATCTTGGTGATGATTCTGTGTCGAATGACTCATTGCATGTTTGCTTATCTAAGCATGTTGTAGCATGTAAATTTGATTCAAATAAGGTTTATTCACCAATGTTGGGATGGTTTAATGATGAACATTGTCAATCTTTTGAAATAAATAAGAGCTTCACTTATATGTGCAAACTGAGTTGCAATATTTTCATGTCTTCTAGTTCTTATGCTAATTTGTTGGCTTTAGATTTTATGAACTATGCAAGTTACTCATCTATTCATGTGTCATATATGCAAAAATCAAGGGAAGTAAAAATGGATGACGTATACATATACAACATGTACACCTTGTCTCTTTTGTTGGCCACATTTCAGATTAAGCAACGCCGAGGACGGCTTTATTTTCAAGAAGGGGAGGATGATGAGGACATGACTACCTTGGATATGACCAAAAATATTGCATACATGCATATTTTTCAGGTGATTTCTAGTGCGAACTATTTAATAATTTATTTATGTTATCCAGAACAAAAATACTTCACACACTTTTGTGTTTTGTCTAATTGCAGGTGTATGGGACAATTGTACAATCCACATATGAAGATAAGGAAGAAAGAGATGTTTATTTGCTGTTCAAAAAGTTCTCTCACGTCACTTTTGGCCCAAGAGAAGATAGAGTCCAAGTCTCTCACGTTTTGGACTCAGATTCGACTGCATGACATACCTGACTCAAAACGCCAACAACTTTTTCATACGGACTCCGAATTGGGTGATTCTTTTTTTCTTGGAAAGTAGATTTCATGCTCTTTCCAGCACAATTGGAATAACCTTAAAATCCGTCCGGAGCGTTGAGTTATGGACGAAACAATCTGACGCTGCAGCAGAATCCGAGTCAAACTACAAGTCCAAAGGTGTTACGTCACCTCCACTTGGGCCCATGAGCCTTGTACGACCTAGGGTTAGTTTTAGGCTGCCTTGGGACGTCCTCCCACCTCCTTGGCCGCCACCCCTTGCTCCTATATAAGTAGATCCATCTAGTAGCTTTTCCTTGGGATTTGTTTAGTTAAAAGTTAGCCATTGCAACTTCGTACTTCGCTTGTGTCCAACGACTGCACCAAGACCACATACGGATCCCCACCATTATCAATACTTCATATATATTCGCAATATTCAGATTGCTTTATCATATTCTTGTTTGTTCTTCGAGTGCTTGCAGGAATAGACCTTCGTGGTCGTTGATCGTGCTCCAGAGTGATCAATAAACTCTCGGAGTTGGTTTAGCGATTGCTAAGGCGCAACGTCGTGCACGTTTGTAGTCGGATCGTCAAAGTCGTCTCCACCAAATCGATAGTTATCATCTCATCGAAAGATCGGGACACCCTCGCCTCTATCACATAGAATGTATATGATGTAGGGTGGAATCGTATAGCGTCGATCTTTCACGTTTGGAGGGGATCCTACGGAGGAAACACGAAGAACACGCGGAAGCACAAGGGGAAACACGGGGAAAACGAGAGAGAATCACTCAACCAACAAGGAATTGATGAGGACATCAATACCATTGTTACACCCACAGCCCCTGCTGCTATACATACTGGACCAATTACTAGAGCTCGCGCACGCCAACTAAATTACCAGGTACTTTCGTTTCTTGGTAATGATTGTAATGTTCATGAGAATATGATGCTGCTTAAATTGGATACATTTGTTTTGCTTACAAATGAAGGGCCTAGCTTGGAGAAGGATGAACATTGGAGCAAGAACACACATGGAGTTGATGGCATGCAAAGGAGATCAAGAACGGAGTCACAAGTGATGATTTCAGGACTTTGAAGCCACCATAAGGAGTGCATGAAGCCTTGGACGAAATATACAAGATGCCACTTCATAATATTCGTCCATAGGCTATACTAGGTGCTCATCACCTTATTATTGGGCCAGGCCCATGTAATTTCGAAATACATTAGTATAGGCTATTTTAGAGTCCGTATGTGTGGGGAAACAAGAGATAGGGTTAGTTTCGACCCTCCACCAAGGGCCACGAAATTCACCCCTCTTCCTCCATATATACAGCCCTTAGGGCACCGCTTAGACTTGGGTTTTGTTTAGATCAAAAGTTCGCCATAGCTGCAACTTCGCAGCCGTTTGTGTTCAACGACTGCATAAAGGAGTCACGTAACCCCACCTTGATCAATAAAGCTTTCATCTTATATTCGCAATATCCAGATTGCAATCTCAGCTTCTTGCTTGTTCTTCGCTTGCTCGCAGGAAATAGACCCTCGTGGTCAAGTTGATCGTGTTCGCGCGTGGTCAATAACCTCTCGGAGTTGGTTTAGCGATTGCTAAGGCGCGACGTCCTCGCACGCTCAGAGTCGGATCGTCAAAGTCGACTTCCACCAAAGCGAAATCCACCATCTCATCGAAGACGGACACCTTTGCCTCTATCAAGTGGTATCGATTTCCGTGTTGCTCGGTGAGATTTTACGCTTTTTCGTAGTTTAGATCGAGTCTGTTCTTCATACCTACAGTCCACGAAAAAGCCAAAAAAAATTAGGGTTAGGTCATCATATCCGAACCAATCGAGCCTTTGCATAATCTTTTTCAGATTTGCGTTGTTGAATTTGCGGTTGCAGCGTCGTGTCGAGTTGCTGGTCTTAGAGTCTAGTCTTTTAGAGTTTCGAGTTCGGTCATAAGTTGTCACGCCGCCGACCATCATCATCGCCTCGCCATCTACCACCACCGCTTATCCGCCACCTCTTCAATCCGTATCCATATACCACCACCGCTGCCATATACCACCACCGCTGCCATATACCACCACCATATATCCACCACCAATCCGAAGTTCCTTGCATATTAGATTTGTTTTCGGATCCATCTAATTTCCGATTCGTGTTTCCTTGTCCGAGTAGGTTTCGATTCCAGCAATCTTTTGCCGTCCGTAGAAGAGGTTGGTTTCAAAAAAAAAAAAAAACGGGGATAAAAAAATTTTCGCTATCCTATTTTTAGGTGTTTCTAAGAGTATTGAGACAATCGCCGTTATAGAAAGTTTTTTGACCCGCTTCAGCTTTTGGGTCCGGCGATCAAAAAAAAAAAAATTTGGTCGAAAAATTTCGTGCCCATCCCGCGATTTGACACAGGAAGAGTTTTGAGACACTCGCCATTATAGTGATTTTTCGCAAAAAAAAAAAAAAAAGCAGCAAAAAAAAAAAAAAAAAAAAAAAAAAAAAAGCGAAAAAAAAATTCAGAGTGTGCTTTTCCTTTGTTTACGTGCAGCGCCGTGATTTTGTTAGTGTTCTAGGCTCGCGTCTCTAGCACGGTCTAGCCTAGGACCAAAGACAAGATCTGCTCGTTGAGCGCTTATTCAACTTTGCATCTCGATTTGATTATTGTCACCCTTTTGCTACCATATTATAAGCCTTCCCAGCTCCACATACATCTACGCCGTATGCTTGATTCTCCCCGTAATCGCTATAGCCAAGCTTTGAGAGTTTTGACTACAACGGTTGCCGATCACCACCGCTTTGGGTAAGAACTGGTAAGAATTTGAGATTTGCTTCACGGATTTGTGATCGCCCACCACACCACCACCACCACTTCCTAGTAGTCTCAGAGGATCATATTCTTGTGTGTTTCTATTGTCGCTAACCATGGCAGGAACACAGCCGATGAGATCGATTGGGAGAACCCGACAAACAAACAGCTACATGATAAGTTTCAAAGAAATGATGATTGGACAGGTGCAAGATGTGGTAAACAGATTTGACGAGGCCATGGAGAAGATAGATGGCATTGAGAAGACGTTTGAAACAAAGCTTGATAGCAAGTTTGATGAATTGCTCGCTGCTTTTCCACAACCACCGCCGGCTGCACCTATCGCACCTCTGCAACGACAACAACTACGCCCTTCCGAATCAAGATGGACGAGCTCAACGTGTTCCTATTGAGCCAGACAAAATTCTGTGCCATTGCTCATCGCTGTTGGTGCTTCTTTGGCTCCTCGCCATCGCTGCTGCTGGTACCGACGAGGATGATTATGTGGAAGATTACGAGGATGAGGTTGATCAACATCGAACTACGTGCAACCACCAGCACCACAACCACCGTGTCGCCCACATGCAAATAATGGCAATGTTAGGGCTCCCCCTCAGGTACGCGATCATGACCATCTCCCTAAACTGAAATTGAATATTCCACCATTTGAGGGTAGATATGTTCCTGATATATATCTTACTTGGGAGTTAGAAACTGAACAACGATTTACATGTTTACAATATCCTGAGGAGAGACGTGTTCCTGCTGCTGTTTGTGCTTTCACTAGCTTTGCATGTGTTTGGTGGTCCGAACATTGTAGATTATATCCTGTTCCAGCTACTTGGGCTGCTTTGAAAACTGCTATGCGTGCTTGTTGGGTTCCACCATATTATCAACGTGAATTACTTCAAAAATTGCAGCGTTTAAGACAAGGAAAAATTTCAGAGAAGAATATTATCGAATTGCAAACCGGCTTGATTAGATGTGGTATTGTTGAGGAGAATGAAGCTATGCTTGCACGCTTTTACGGGTGGATTAAATAGAGAGATTCGACCATTCTAGACTATAAGGATTATAATAATATCACTGCTTATTCCATCTTGCTTGTAAAGCTGAACGTGAAGTGCAGGATCGACAGCATTGGCGCCGCACTAACTTTTCTACAGTGTCGACCTTCATCCCGACACCACGTGCATCATCTACTTCCACCGCACCATCACCTCCTTCAAAGCCACCTCCAACCGTGATACAAGAAAGCAGCACAACCACCACTATCTCGCCAAGAGCACACCTGCTGGGCTCGCAGAGCTCTTCTTCCATGGCGCCAACAGGGCACACAAGTGATATTATTTGTCGTCGTTGTAAGGGAAGAGGACATTTTATGAGAGAATGCAAATCTCAGCGTGTGATGATTGCTACCGAGGATGGTGGGTATGAGTCCGCTAGTGACTATGATGAGGAGACTTTGGCTCTTATTACACATGAGGAACACGGTGGAGATGATTCGATCATGAGACACAATACATGGCTGCCAAGATGCCGACAGTATGAATGTTTAGTTGCTCAACGTGTTTTGAGTGTGCAGGTTACACAAGTCGAGCAAAATCAGAGGCATAATTTGTTCCATACAAAGGAGTTGTGAAGGAACGTTCTATTCAAGCGCCATCATAGATGGAGGGAGCTGCAACAATTTGGCTAGCATGGAGATGGTGGAGAAGCTATCTCTCACCACAAGACCACATCCACATCCTTACTACATCCAATGGTTCAACAACAGCGCAAGGTGAAGGTAACACGTCTCGTTCGTGTGCATTTTAGTATCTCTACATATGCTGATTATGTTGATTGTGATGTGGTACCTATGCAAGCATGTTCCTTGTTACTTGGTAGACCATGGCAATTTGATAAAATTTCAGACACCATGGTAGAAACAATCAAGATACTCTTGTTCATAAGGATAAAAATATTACTTTGCTTCCTATGAGTCCCGAGTCCATTTTGAAAGATGATATTAATAGAGCTAATAAAGCAAAACAGAGAAAAATAAGAGTGAAAATCAGATTGTGGCAAAAGAATTTGAGCAACACATGAAGCCTAATAATAAACCATCTACTGTTGCTTCGAAATTAAATTGAAAAGTGCATGTTTACTTGCCACCAAATCTGATATTGATGAGCTAGATTTTGGCAAATCTATTTGCTATGCTTTTGTGTGCAAAGAGGCATTATTTTCATTCGAGGACGTGCCTTCCTCTTTGCCCCTCATGTCACTAACATTTTGCAGAGTTCACGACGCTCTTTCCACCAGACGTGCACCGGATTACCACCTATTCGAGGGATTGAGCATCAAATTGACTTAATTCCTGTGCATCATTACCCAACCGTGCACCATACCGCACCAATCCGGAGGAGACGAAGGAGATTATGCGTCAAGTACAGGAGCTGCTCGACAAAGGTTATATACGCGAATCCCTTAGTCCTTGTGTTGTTCCTATTATTCTAGTGCCGAAAAAGGATGGTACGTCACGTATGTGTGTTGATTGTAGAGGCATCAATAATATTACTATTCGTTATCGCCACCCTATTCCTAGGCTAGATGATATGCTTGATGAATTGAGTGGCTCTACAATATTCTCCAAAGTTGATTTATGAGTGGATACCATCAAATTCGTATGAAATTGGGAGATGAATGGAAAACAGCATTTAAAACTAAGTTTGGATTATATGAGTGGTTAGTCATGCCTTTTGGGTTAACTAATGCACCTAGTACTTTCATGAGATTAATGAACGAAGTTTTACGTGCTTTCATTGGACGATTTGTGGTAGTTTATTTTGATGATATACTGATTTATAGCAAATCTTTGGAAGAACATTTAAAACATTTACGTGCTGTTTTTAATGCTCTACGTGATGCACGTTTGTTTGGTAACCTTGGGAAGTGCACCTTTTGCACCGACCGAGTATCTTTTCTTGGCTATGTTGTTACTCCACAGGGAATTGAAGTTGATAAAGCCAAGATTGAAGCTATTGAGAGTTGGCCGCAGCCCAAAACGGTCACACAAGTGAGGAGTTTCTTGGCCTCGCTGGTTTCTATAGGCGCTTTGTGAGAGATTTCAGCACCATTGCTGCACCTCTCAACGAGCTTACAAAGAAGGATGTGCCTTTTGTTTGGGGTACCGCACAGAAGAAGCCTTCACGGTATTGAAAGCTAAGTTGACACATGCTCCTTTACTCCAACTTCCTGATTTTAATAAGACTTTTGAGCTTGAATGTGATGCTAGTGGAATTGGATTAGGAGGTGTGTTATTACAAGATGGCAAACCTGTTGCATACTTTTCTCAAAAATTGAGTGGGCCTAGTCTGAATTATTCTACTTATGATAAAGAATTATATGCTCTTGTTCGACTTTAGAAACATGGCAACATTATTTATGGCCCAAAGAATTTGTTATACATTCTGATCATGAATCTTTGAAACATATTAAAAGTCAAGCTAAACTGAATCGTAGACATGCTAAATGGGTTGAATTCATTGAGACTTTCCCTTATGTCATTAAACACAAGAAGGGTAAAGAAAATGTTATTGTTGATGCATTGTCTCGTCGCTATACTATGCTTTCACAACTTGACTTCAAAATATTTGGTTTGGAGACCATCAAAGATCAATATGTGCATGATGCTGATTTTAAAGATGTATTGCAGAATTGTAAAGAAGGTAGAACATGGAACAAGTTCGTCATTAATGATGGATTTGCTTTCGTTCTAACAAGCTATGCATTCCAGCTAGCTCCGTTCGTCTTTTGTTGTTGCAGGAGGCGCATGGAGGAGGACTAATGGGACACTTTGGCGTGAAGAAGACCGAGGATATACTAGCTACACATTTCTTTTGGCCAAAGATGAGACGGATGTTGAGCGTTTTGTTGCTCATTGCACTACATGTCAAAAAGCTAAGTCACGACTCAATCCTCATGGTTTATATATGCCTTTGCCTGTACCTAGTGTTCCTTGGGAGGATATATCTATGGACTTTATTTTAGGTTTACCTCGAACAAAGAAGGGAGGATAGCATATTTGTTGTCGTGGATAGATTCTCTAAAATGGCACACTTTATACCATGTCATAAAAGCGATGATGTTTGTTAATGTTGCTGATTTGTTCTTTCGTGAAATTATTCGCTTGCATGGTGTGCCAAATACTATTGTTTCAGATCGTGATACTAAATTTCTTAGCCACTTTTGGAGATGTTTATGGGCTAAGTTGGGGACTAAACTACTTTTTAGTACTACTTGTCACCCCAAACCGATGGATAAACTGAAGTAGTCAATAGAACATTGTCTACTATGCTTAGGGCTGTTTTGAAGAATAATAAGAAAATGTGGGAAGAATGCTTGCCTCATATTGAATTTGCTTATAATCGCTCATTGCATTCTACTACTAAGATGTGCCCTTTTGAAATTGTGTATGGTTTCCTACCTCGTGCACCTATTGATTTATTGCCTCTTCCATCTTCGGAGAAGGTTAATTTTGATGCTAAAGAACGTGCTGAGTTGATTTTAAAAATGCATGAGTTAACTAAGGAAAACATTGAGCGTATGAATGCTAAATATAAACTTGCTGGAGATAAGGGTAGAAAACATGTTGTGTTTGCACCGGAGATCTTGTTTGGTTACATTTGCGTAAGGATAGATTTCCTGATTTGCGCAAATCAAAGCTAATGCCACGTGCTGCTGGTCCCTTTAAGGTGTTGGAGAAAGTAAATGATAATGCATATAAACTTGAGCTGCCTGCAGATTTTGGGGTTAGTCCCACTTTTAACATTGCAGATTTGAAGCCATATTTGGGTGAGGAAGATGAACTTCCGTCGAGGACGACTTCATTTCAAGAAGGGAGGATGATGAGGACATCAATACCATTGTTACACCCACAGCCCCCGCTGCTATACATACTTGGACCAATTACTAGAGCTCACAAGACGCCAACTAAATTACTGTGTACTTTCGCTTTCTTGGTAATGATTGTAATGTTCATGAGAATATGATGTCGCTTAAATTGGATACATTTGTTTTGCTTACAAATGAAGGGCCTAGCTTGGAGAAGGATGAACATTGGAGCAAGAACACACATGGAGTTGATGGCATGCGCAAGGAGATCAAGAACGGAGTCACAAGTGATGATTTCAGACTTTGAAGCCACCATAAGGAGTGCATGAAGCCTTGGACGAAATATACAAGATGCCACTTCATAATATTCGTCCATAGGCTATACTAGGTGCTGCATCACCTTATTATTGGGCCAGGCCCATGTAATTTCGAAATACATTAGTATAGGCTATTTTAGAGTCCGTATGTGGGGAAACAAGAGATAGGGTTAGTTTGGACCCTCCACCAAGGGCCACGAAATTCACCCCTCTTCCTCCATATATACAGCCCTTAGGGCACCGCTTAGACTTGGGTTTTGTTTAGATCAAAAGTTCGCCATAGCTGCAACTTCGCAGCATTTCGCTTGTGTTCAACGACTGCATAAAGGCGCCACGTAACCCCACCTTGATCAATAAAGCTTTCATCTTATATTCGCAATATCCAGATTGCAATCTCAGTTTCTTGCTTGTTCTTCGTTTGCTCGCAGGAAATAGACCTCGTGGTCGTTGATCGTGTTCGGCGTGGTCAATAACCTCTCGGAGTTGGTTTAGCGATTGCTAAGGCGCGACGTCCTCGCACGTTCGTAGTCGGATCGTCAAAGTCGACTTCCACCAAAGCGAAATCCACCATCTCATCGAAAGACGGGACACCTTTGCCTCTATCAGGAATCGATCACACAAGTGCTAGATCAACATACACACATGAGATCCACAAGATACATAGTCAACTAGGGTAAGGATACAAAGGAACCATTCATCTCCAAGAGGAGGCCTTAATGTTCTTCCCTAAATAGGGGTCTTGAATCCGCAGGGGGATCTTCTCCGAGGAGGTCCTGATCTCCGAGGAGAAGTAACCGAGTGGATGAGCAACGGCTCTCACACAAATATGAGCTAATCCAATGCTAAGTCCCAAAGTGAGGAGATGGGGTCCTATATATAGAGTTGGGGGCGAAGGGGTACATGGGCTCAGCCCAACACACGCGCGCAGGCGCTGGCCGGATGATCCGGACAAGGGTCCGGATGATCCGGGCTGGTCCGGATGATCCGGGTGGAGGCCCGGATGAGCCGGAGGGTCGGCTGGTGGTCGTGCAGGTCGGATGTCCGGCTGGAGGTCCGGATGTCCGGGCCGGGTCCGAATGATCCGGGACTGGGTCCGGATGATCCGGCTTCAGCGTGGAGCTTCTGTTGCCTTTGGTGGATTTAGCCGGATCGTCCGAGCCGGGGTCCGGATCGTCCGGGCTCTGTCCGGATCGTCCGTGGCGCCGTCCGGATCGTCCGGCCACCCTGGTCCTTGGTGCTTTTTCTTCTCAGTCTTCTCGCACGTCTTCCGCTTCCCGTTCTCCTTGCTTCCTAGCCTCTTCATGGTTGACTCCTTGGTACCTGAGTATGCATAGCATTTCCGTTTGAGGTAGTAACCATGTCTCATGTGAATCGAAAGGGTGTTGTGAGAGGAGTGATGTCACCTCGGTTTCAAGAGCTCTTGCACATGCTCGAGTCATAGGTCCTTGTGGGGTTGGATGTGTTGATGTAGAGTCCATGGGGATGATGGAAGGATGCTCCGCATCAGTATAGATGTTCACTAAAACGGTCATAATTTTGTCATTCAGAGTACGTGTCAGACCCACAAGTACTCAAACTACTCGCGGCGAGCATGCGAATCTTGATAATAGTCCCGCTTGCGCCAGGAGGCCCGGAGTACCCTCAAATACGGCCTTAAGAAGGACATTTTGCCCCTTATAGTCAAAGAACATCATTCGTCGCTGCTTTTCAGACAAGTTTCTGAACCCATTGGCACTTCCTTTTGAAGGAACTTCGAGAGATTATGTTGCTTATAGACATTAGCCCCCTGGTAGGGACAAACAAACCTTTCTGCAGATGCTCTATGATCCGGCAATCTCATTTGGCCGTAACTGGAAGAAAATCCAGCGGTTATATGCCTTATTCTCCTTGTTCTCACCGGATGGCATGCTGTAACTCATGCGCATGAAAGCCAAGAACAAAAGGGCATTCCTGGCATTGGTCAATATATATGTGGAAACGATATCTCCACTATAGAGGACAAGAAATTTTGGGGCGGTCAGGCAAAAAGCGCACGTGAAAATGAAGTACTTTCAAGGACTGACATAAAATGGATAGAGGTTCACTCAAACGGTCATAATTTTGTCATTCGGAATCCGTGTCAGACCCACATGTACTCAAACTGCTCGCGGCGAGCTTGCGAATCTAGAAAATACTCCCCACTTGCGCAAGGAGGCCCATAGTACCCTCAAATACAGCCTTAAGCAGGACTTTTTGCCCCTGAAAGTCAAAGAACATCATTCGTCGCTGTTTTTCAGACAAGTTTGTGAACCCATTGGCACTTCCTTTTTAAGGAACTTCAAGAGATTATGCTTCTTATAGATATTAGCCCCCCTGGTAGGGGTAAACATACCTTTCTGCAGATGCTCTATGATCTGGGCAATCTCATTTGGCCGTAAATTGAAGAAAATCTAGCGGCTATATGCCTTATTCTCCTTGTTCTCACCGAATGGCATGCTGTAACTCATGCGCGTGAAAGCCAAGAACAGAAGGGCATTCCTGGCATCGGTCAATATATATGTGGAAACGATATCGCCACTATAGAGGACAAGAAATATTGGGGCGATCAGGCAAAAAGCGCACGAGAAAATGAAATACTTTCAAGGACTGCCATAGAATGGACAGATGTTCACTAAAACGGTCATAATTTTGTCATTCAGAGTCCGTGTTGGACCCACATGTACTCAAACTGCTCGCAGTGAGCATGCGAATCTTGAAAATACTTCCGGCTTGCGCCAGGAGGCCCGGAGTACCCTCAAATACGACCTTAAGCAGGACATTTTGCCCTTGAAAGTCAAAGAACATCATTCATCGTTGTTTTTTAGACAAGTTTCTAAACCCATTGGCACTTCCTTTTGAAGGAACTTCAAGAGATTATGTTGCTTATGACATTAGCCCCCCTGGTAGGGACAAACGTACCTTTCTGCAGATGCTCTATGATCCGGGCAATCTCATTTGGCCGTAAATTAAAGAAAATCCAATGGCTATATGCCTTATTCTCCTTGTTCTCACCAGATGGCATGATGTAACTCATGCGCGTGAAAGCAAAGAACAAAAGGGCATTCCCGGCATCGGTCAATATATATGTGGAAACGATATCTCCACTATAGAGGACAAGAAATTTTGGGGCGGTCAGGCAAAAAGCACACGAGAAAATGAAGTACTTTCAAGGACTGCCATAGAATGGACAAATGTTCACAAAAACGGTCATAATTTTGTCATTTGGATCCGTGTCAAACCCACATGTACTCAAACTGCTCGCGGGGAGCATCATATCCCCTCCCTTCGAAAGGATCCGACCTCGGATCTAGTTCATCACCATGGAAAGGCGAGAGGTCTTTAACGTTGAAGGTGTCGCTCACATTGTACTTGTTGCTTGGTAGGTCTAGCTTGTAGGCATTGTTGTTGTAGCGTGCTAACACCTTGAAGGGTCCATCGGCTCGAGGTAGAAGTTTGGACTTGCGTTCGTTGGGGAAGCGTTCCTTGCGAAGGTGTAGCCACACGAGATCGCCAATGTTGAAGATCATGGGTTGCTTGTTGATGTTGAGCTTGGTCGCTAGTCGTTGTACTTGGCGCTCGATGGTGTTTCTTGTATCTTCATGCATCTTCTTGATGTAGCTTGCACGGGCACTTGCGTTGAGGTTGGTGCGCTCTTGTAGAGGTAGAGGTAGAATGTCCAGTGGGGACAACGGGTTGAAGCCAGACGACCTCAAAAGGGGACTTGCCGGTCGTCGAATGTCTTGCGCGGTTGTAGGCGTACTCGGCGACGGGTAGGCACGCCTCCCACTCCTTGATGTTCTTCTTGATCAACACACGAAGTAGAGTGGAGAGCGTTCGGTTTGTCACCTCCGTTTGGCCGTCGGTTTGAGGATGGTATGCGGATGAGAACAAGAGCTTGATTCCGAGCTTTGCACATAGAGTCTTCCAAAAGTAACTCAAGATCTTGACGTCGCGGTCGGAGACGATTGTCTTTGGTACTCCATGGAGGCGCAAGATTTCCCTACAAAAGATATTTGCAATATGTGAAGCATCGTCTACCTTGTTGCAAGGAATAAAATGTGCCATCTTAGAAAATCTATCCACAACAACGAACACGGAATCCTTTCCATTTTGAGTTCTAGGCAATCCAAGTACAAAGTCCATGCTAATGTCTTCCCAAGGTTGATATGGAATTGGAAGAGGCATGTAAAGACCATGAGATTGGGCTTTTGACTTAGCTTTGCGGCATGTAGAGCATCGGGTGGTGAAGCGTGAGACGTCTCGAAACATCTTGGGCCAAAAGTAGTTCTTGGAGAGCATGGCGAAAGTCTTGTCGCGTCCAAAATGTCCCATGAGTCCACCTCCATGAGCCTCTTGCAAAAGTAGCAAACGAAGAGAAGACTCGGGTATGCATAGTTTGTTAGCTCGCATAAGATAACCATTCTTGAGCTAACATTGTTCCCAAGATGTATGCGTCAAACATTTAGCATAATGAGGTGCAAAAGATGGATCACTAGCATATAAATCTTTGATGTGCTCAAAGCCAATAGCATTCAACTCAAGTTGGGTGACAAGCGTACATATGCGTGAAAGTGCATCGACAACTACATTTTCCTTGCCCTTAATGTACTTGGTCACATATGGGAAAGATTCAATAAATTCACTCCATTTGGCATGACGCTTGTTCAATTTAGTTTGACCTTTTAAGTACTTAAGCATTTCATGATCGGTATGGATGACAAACTCATGAGGTCTAAGATAATGTTCCCAAACATGGAGGACACGCACTAAAGCATACAATTCCTTGTCATACACGGGATAGTTAAGTTGAGCACCGGAGAGTTTTTCACTAAAATAAGCAATGGCTTGTTTTTCTTGCATTAAAACTCCGCCAATTCCGGTACCACTTGCATCACAATGAACCTCAAAAGTTTTGTCAAAATTTGGCAAAGCAAGAATCGGAGCATGAGTAAGCAAAGACTTGAGCTCATCAAAAGCGTTGGATTGCAAAGGTCCCCAAACAAAAGGAGTATTCTTCTTACTCAAAGCATGCAAAGGAGCTGCAATAGTGCTAAAGTTTTTCACAAAGCGGCGATAAAAGCCTGCAAGACCAAGGAAACTTCACACTTGTTGCAAATTGGTGGGTTGGGGCCAAGTTTTAATTGCTTTGATCTTAGTTTCATCAACATGGACACCCTTGGAAGAGACAACGAAACCCAAGAAAACCACTTTGTCAACGCCAAAAGTGCATTTTTTTCAAGTTGGCATAAAGACTTTCCTTTCGAAGCGTTTGCAAAACAAGCTTAACATGATCAAGATGCTCTTTCATGGTTTTGCTAAACACAAGAATATCATCGAAGTAAACCACAACAAAGATTCCAATATAAGGTCTAAGCACATGATGCATGAGACGCACAAAAGTTTCGGGAGCTTCGGACAAACCCATAGGCATGACCAACCATTCATATAAGCCAAATTTTGTTTTGAAAGCAGTTTTCCATTCATCACCCTCACGAATGCGGATTTGATAATAGCCACTTTTAAGATCAATTTTTGAGAAAAAGTTGGCTCCACTAAGTTCATCAAGCATATCATCTAAGCAAGGAATGGGATGCCTATAGCGCACGGTGATAGCATTTATAGGTCTACAATCGGAGCACAAGCAGAAACTTCCATCGGGCTTAGGTACAAGTATAACGGGTACGGCACAAGGGCTTAAGCTTTCACGTACATGACCGTTGTCGATTAGTTGTTGTACTTGCCGTTGAATCTCCTTGGTTTCTTCGGGATTGACACGGTAGGGTGCTTTGTTTGGAAGTGGCGCTCCGGGGATGAGGTCGATTCGATGCTCAATGCCTCGAGAGGAGGTAGACCCGAGGTAGCTCATCGGGAAAACATCTTGAAATTCCTGCAAAAGAGATTGAAACACCAAAGGTAGCTCATGAGTGGTGTTAGTTTTTGGTTCTCCATCCTTGCACACAAGGACAAAGTGCATCACACTCGATGGGTTCTCACACACTTCTCTCATCTCATGTTTGGTGGCGAATAGTATGAGGTTTTTCTCTCTAGGCCAAGAGGCGCTCCAATTTGGCTTGTGGCTCTCACTCACTTTTTGGTGGCTCACTTTCTCACTCTTCTCTCTTTGGTTGGTGGCTTGTTTGTCGGCTATCACTTGATTAGGAGACATGGGTCGTAGGACAAATTCTTTGCCTTTCATCTTGAAGCTATAGTGGTTTGTACGCCCATTGTGGTAGACACCACGGTCGAATTGCCATGGCCGACCAAGGAGGAGGTGGCAAACGGTCATTGGGACCACATCACACTCCAAAGTGTCCTCATATGCACCTATTTTGAATGATACTTGGACCGTATGCTCAACTCGTATAGTGCCGGAGTCACTTAGCCATTGAACCTTGTAGGGTTGCGGATGCTTCTTCTTGACCAATTGGAGCTTGGAGCATAATTCTTCGCTTGCCAAGTTGTGGCAACTACCTCCATCGATGATGACCTTGACGGAGCGTCCATTGATGCCGGCCTTTGTGTGGAAGATGTGGCATCTTTGATCTTCTTCTTGTTGATGTTGAAGTGTCAAGACCTTGGAGACAACAAGAGCGGGGCTCGTATCTTCATCACAAAAGACTTGATCATCTTCATCCTCGTTGAAGCACCGGTGCATGGCCGCTTGCTCAATAGCATCCATTTCATCTTCACTCATTGAGTCGTAGGTGCCATCGTCGTTGAGTATCATGGTGCGCTTGTTGGTGCATTCATAGGACTTGTGGCCTCGGCCGCCGCAAGTGAAGCACTTGAAGGAGCTTGTCTTGACGGACTCATCGATTGGAGTAGATGATGAAGCACGCGGCTTGGAGTTGCTTGTAGTAGGATGGAGACGACTTGAACTTGAGGAAGTTTTCTTGTAACTTGACTTGTCGCCGTTGCTTGGAGAAGGCTTGGTTGATGTCGAAGTTTTCTTGGTTGAAGCTTGGTTGTTGGAGAAGTCGTATGTCTTGGATGAGTACTTGGTGTACTTGAAGTCATCTTGCACTTGACGTTCCGCCTTTGTAGCTTGATGCACGAGCTCAATGAGGTTGGAGTGGGGTTGGAAGTCGGCGATCTTCTTGATGGGATGATTGAGGCCATTCAAGAATCGTGCCATTGTTTGCTCATCATCCTCCGTGACATTGGCTCGAATCATGGCAATCTCCATTTCCTTGTAGTATTCTTCAACACTCTTTATTCCTTGCTTGAGGAGTTGTAGCTTCTTGAAGAGATCACGGTTGTAGTAAGTGGGCACAAAGCATGATAGAGGCGGAGGTGTCCCGTCTTTCGATGAGATGGTGGATTTCACTTTGGTGGAAGTCGACTTTGACGATCCCACTACGAGCGTGCGAGGACGTCGCGCCTTAGCAATCGCTAAAGCAACTCCGAGAGGTTATTGACCACGCCGGAGCACGATCAACCTGACCACGACGGTCTGTTTCCTGCGAGCAAACGAAGAACAAGCAAGAAACTGAGATTGCAATCTGGATATTGCGAATATAAGATGAAAGCTTTATTGATCAAGGTGGGGTTCTATGACGCCTTTGTCTGGTCGTTGAACACAAACGCAGTACGCGAAGTTGCAGCTATGGCGAACTTTTAATCTAAACAAAACCCAAAGTCTAAACGACGCCCTAAGGGCTGTATATATGGGGGAAAAGGAGGGAATTTCGTGGCCCTTGAGGGTGGGGTCCGAAACCAACCCTAACTCTTGTTTCCCCACACATACGGACTCTAAAAATAGCCTATACTTAAGTATTTCAAAATTACATGGGCCTGGCCCAATAATAAGGTGACGCAGCACCTAGAATAGCCTATGGACGAATATTATGAAGTGGCATCTTGTATATTTCGTCCAAGGCTTCATGCACTCCTTATGGTGGCTTCAAAGTCCTGAAATCATCACTTGTAACTCGTTTTGATCCTTGCGCATGCCATCAACTCCATGCGTGTTCTTGCTCCAATGTTCATCCTTCTCCAAGCTAGGCCCTTCATTTGTAAGCAAAACAAATGTATCCAATTTAGGCAGCATCATATTCTCATGAACATTAGAATCATTACCAAGAAACGAAAGTACCTGGTAATTTAATTGGCGTGCGCGAGCTCTAGTAATTGGTCCCGTATATGTAACAGTAGGGGCTGTGGGTGTAACAATGGTATTGATGTCCTCATCATCCTCTGATGAGGACATGACTACCTTGGATATGACCAAAAATATTGCATACATGCATATTTGTCAGGTGATTTCTAGTGCAAACTATTCAATAATCTATTTATGTTATCCAGAACAAAAATACTTCACACACTTTTGTGTTTTGTCTAATTGCAGGTGTATGGGACATTTGTACAATCCACATATGAAGATAAGGAAGAAAGAGATGTTTATTTGCTGTTCAAAAAGTTCTCTCACGTCACTTTTGGCCCAAGAGAAGATAGAGTCCAAGTCTCTCACGTTTTGGACTCAGATTCGGACTGCACAGACATACCTGACTCAAAACGCCAACAACTTTTTCATACGGAGTCCAAATTGGGTGATTCTTTTTTTGTTGGAAAATAGATTTCATGCTCTTTCCAGGACAATTGGAATCACCTTAAAATCCATCCGGAGTGTTGAGTTATGGACGAAACAATCTGACGCTGCAGCAGAATCCGAGTCAAACTACAAGTCCAAACGTGCTACGTCACCTCCACTTGGGCCCATGAGCATTGTACGACCTAGGGTTAGTTTTAGGCTGCCTTGGGACGTCCTCCCACCTCCTTGGCCGCCACCCCTTGCTCCTATATAAGTAGATCCATCTAGTAGCTTTTCGCTGGGGATTTGTTTAGTTAAAAGTTAGCCATTGCAACTTCGTGTACTTCGTTTGTGTCCAACGACCAGACCAAGACCGCTTAGGGATCCCCATCTTTATCAATACTTCATACATACTCGAAATATTCAGATTGCTTTTATTATATTCTTGCTTGTTCTTCGATTGCTTGCAGCAATAGACCTTCGTGGTCAGGTTGACTGTGCTCCGGTGTGGTCAATAACCTCTCGGAGTTGGTTTAGCGATTGCTAAGGCGCAACGTCGTGCACGTTTGTAGTCGGATCGTCAAATTCGTCTCCACCAAACCGATAGTTATCATCTCATCGAAAGATCGGGACACCCCGCCTCTATCAAGTAGTATCAGTTTTCAGGTTGCTCGGTGAGATTTTACAGTTTTTCATAGTTTAGATCGCATCTGTCATCCATACCTATAGTCCATGAAAAAACCACAAAAAAAGTTAGATCTGTTCATCCTTTATCCATGCCACTCTGAGCCTTTGCAATTTTCTATTCGTTGCTTGCATAATTGAATTATCGGTTGCATCGTCGTGTCAGTTGCTGGTCTTAGTGTCTAGTTCCTTTAGAGTTTCGAGTTCTGTTCACATTAGTCACGCCGCTGCTGCATCATTATCCCTTCCGCTGACCACCATCCCATCTATTAATTTCCACCACGTGCTACGCGTTGTTCATTGTCATAATCATAGTTGAGGTCATTCACATCTTCGTCTGATCCAATCTGCATCTTATCTAGTTTGTCTTGGAAAGAGGGAGAAAAAAAAAGAGAGAAAAAAAGAGAGAAAAAAAGGAAAGAAAAAAAAAAGAAAAAGAGAGAGAAGAAAAAGAAAAAAAAAGCATGAGGAAAAAAAAAGAGAGAAGAAAAAAAATCGGATCTATCTAGAATCAATCTCGTACCTGAATTCAGATTAGAATCTGTTTTGCGCACTGTTCAGTAAAACAGGTGTATCTTCCTCATACGAAGTCCGTTTTGGCTCCGTGAGTACTTAAATTGAAGCTAGTGACGAGCCGCATGTAAATAGTTGCAAAAGCTAGTTCAGTATTTGAAACCTCAAAATCGGCTTCTAAAAAGGTCTTTTTGCCCTTCGAAGTTCGTGAACACAGCTTGTTCCAATTTTTCAGGCCAGTTTTAGAATTCTTTGACTCCTCATATCAACTCGGAATTGAGTGATTCTTTTTGCATTGGAAAGCTTGAGTCAGTAGCATTCTTTGCAAGAATTTATCAGAAAATTGGCTCAAACTTTTCAAGAGGAAAGTTGGAGAGAGAGTTGTTGTATATCCTGCTTGGCAGTTGTTTTTTTCATCATTATCTTCACTTATATCTTGCTGTCAAGAGCTACTTAGTATCCTTCATTGATCCTAGTTGATAAGGAATAAAGATATGTTTATTTACTGTTCAAAAAGTTCTCTCACGTCACTTTTGGCCCAAGAGAAGATAGAGTCCAAGTCTCTCACGTTTTGGACTCAGATTCGGACTGCACAGACATACCTGACTCAAAACGCCAACAACTTTTTCATACGGACTCCGAATTGGGTGATTCTTTTTTTGTTGGAAAGTAGATTTCATGCTCTTTCCAGCTCAATCGGAATCACCTTAAAATCCGTCCGGAGCTTTGAGTTATAGACGAAACAATCTGAAGCTGCACCAGAATCCGAGTCAAACTACAAGTCCAAAGGTGTTACGTCACCTCCACTTGGGCCCATTGGCCTTGTACGACCTAGGGTTAGTTTTAGGCTGCCTTGGGACGTCCTCCCACCTCCTTGGCCGCCACCCCTTGCTCCTATATAAGTAGATCCATCTAGTAGCTTTTCGCTGGGATTTGTTTAGTTAAAAGTTAGCCATTGCAACTTCGTGTACTTCCTTTGTGTCCAACGACCAGACCAAGACCGCTTACAGATCCCCATCTTTATCAATACTTCATACATACTCGCAATATTCAGATTACTTTTATCATATTCTTGTTTGTTCTTCGATTGCTTGCAGGAATAGACCTTCGTGGTCAGGTTGATTGTGCTCCGGCGTGGTCAATAACCTCTCGGAGTTGGTTTAGCGATTGCTAAGGCGCAACGTCGTGCACGTTTGTAGTCGGATCGTCAAAGTCGTCTCCACCAAATCGATAGTTATCATCTCATCGAAAGATCGGGACACCCCGCCTCTATCATCCTCCCCTTCTTGAAATGAAGTCGTCCTCGACGGAAGCTCATCTTCCTCACCCAAATAAGGCTTCAAATCTGCAATGTTAAAAGTGGATTAACCCCAAAATCTGCAGCAGCTCAAGTTTATATGCATTATCATTTATTTTCTCTAACACCTTAAAAGGACCATCAAGACGTGGCATTAGCTTTGATTTGCGCAAATTAGAAATCTATCTTTACGCAAATGTAACCAAACAAGATCTCCGTGCAAACACAACATGTTTTCTACCCTTATCTCCAGAAGTTTATATTTAGCATTCATACGCTTAATGTTTTCCTTAGTTAACTCATGCATTTTTAAAATCAATTCGTAACGTTCTTTAGCATCAAAATTAACCTTCTCTGAAGATGGAAGAGGCAATAAATCAATAGGTGCACGAGGTAGGAAACCATACACAATTTCAAAAGGGCACATCTTAGTAGTAGAATGCAATGAACGATTATAAGCAAATTCAATATGAGGCAAGCATTCTTCCCACATTTTCTTATTATTCTTCAAAACAGCCCTAAGCATAGTAGACAATGTTCTATTGACTACTTCAGTTTGTCCATCAGTTTGGGGATGACAAGTAGTACTAAAAAGCAGTTTAGTCCCCAACTTAGCCCATAAACATCTCCAAAAGTGGCTAAGAAATTTAGTATCACGATCTGAAACAATAGTATTTGGCACACCATGCAAGCGAATAATTTCACGAAAGAACAAATCAGCAACATTAACAGCATCATCGCTTTTATGACATGGTATAAAGTGTGCCATTTTCGAGAATCTATCCACGACAACAAATATGCTATCCCTCCCTGATGTAGGGTGGAACCCTAATTCGTCGATCTTTCACGTTTGGAGGGGATCCTACGGAGAACACGATGAACACGGGGAAGAACGGAGAGAAATCACACGGGGAAACACTCAAGAACAAGTCCAAATCACACATCCACTAGACAATCAAACACACAAGATCACAAGGTACATGAACAACAAAGGGAAAGATACAAGGTAAGGTTCATCTCCAAGAGGAGGTCTTGATGATATCCTAGATGGATCTTCCCTAAAGAGGGTCTTGAATCCAGGGGATCTTCTCCTAGATGGAGGTCTTGGCCTCCAATGGAGTAGTGGTCTCTCTCTCTCAAGAGTAGAGATAGGTAGGAGCAAAGCTCACTTAAGAATGAGCTATCACTTTGCTAACCCTAGAAAGGAGGTGGAGGTGGTCTATTTATAGTCTAAGCCACGAAGGGGTAAGTGGGAGAGGGATACAAGGCCAAAGGCCCACGGCTGCGCACAGGCAGGGCGGTAGTACCGGACTCATGGGCGGTAGTACTGCTTGCTTTGGGCGGTAGTACCGCTTGAGCGGTAGTACCGCTTACTTTTGGCGGTAGTACCGCCCTTTTCTCGATCAGGCAGGTCCTTCTTCTTCCGTCTTCGCTTCCATGCTTCCCTCGCGGACGGTGTAAGCGTTCCTAGGCGCTTGCACTCCTCCTCGTCGTGCGTGAAGCTCCGACAATACCTATGCATGCACACGAGTGGAGTGTCAAGTAGTATATCATCCTCAAAGGGGTCAAGTGAACACGTGTAAAGGAGAAGATTCACCTTTATGTATGAGAAGTAGAGGTCGCACGTGTCACTTGCCAAACTGACTCTTGACATGGTGATGACCGTAGGATGCTCCGCATCATCCCCTCCCCCTTGGAAAAGATCCGATCTCGGATCGAAAACCAAATCACCATGGGAAAGAGATGGTTTCGCCGTGAAGAAGTGGACGTTCACCAAGTACTTGTCATCTTCAAGCTCGCAATGGGCACTCTCCAATGTCGCACCCTCTTGGGATTCCTTCAAAATGAGCAAGGAAAACAAACACATGGAAAAACAAATGTGGTTAGCATTAGTGCAAAACCAAGCATTCAAGAGGTGATTCACCAAACAAGTGTCGTCATCAAGCATAGCATATGGTTTGACAAAGGATTGTGACATGGCATGTAAGGACATAATTTGAGCACAAGCAAAGATATCATGGGGACAATCATGTAAATGTGAGGTAGAGATGCAAATATATGTGACAATAGCATAAGCATCCACCTCAAGGTCATAGCAAGCATGCATAAAGCGCTCGACAAATGGTCGATGGTAGGCATATGAATCATTCACAACACCAAATAAGATGAGATGTCTAAACACATGGATCAAGTGCAAGACAATCCAAGCATAATGTGCATAGCGTGTAGTGAGTATAGTGTGGCACTCAACACAATAGAAAGAGCAATTGTTCATCATGTGTGAGGCAATCAAGTGAATCATGTGACAACCAAAGGAACATGGCATATGTGAAGAAATGGTATTGGTGCAACCAACCATATTATAGTAGCAAGTAGTCCAAGAATTGGATGCAACACACAAGGCATATATATCATGATGCATGGGAATGTGATAATGGCAAGTCAAAGCAAGATCTCTAGCAACTGCGCCATCAAGTGGTCCAAGATGACCAATAAGTCTCACGGGGCAAGCAACACAAGTAGTATTATCCGCAATATCCATGCTCAAGAAAGATGTCACCTTGAAGGCATGTCCTTGTGTAGTCTTCACAATGCCGAAGCGCAAGTGATGCGGAGCATCCTTCCATCATCCCCATGGACTCTACATCAACACCTACAACACCACAAGGACCAATGACTCGAGCACGTGCAAGAGCTCTTGAAACCGAGGTGACATCACTCCTCTCACAACTCTCCTTCGATTCACATGAGACATGGTTACTACCTCAAACGGAAACTCTATGCATACTCAGGCACCGAGGAGTCGACCATGAAGAGGCTTGGAAGCAAGGAGAACCGGAAGCGGAAGGCACGCATGAAGACGAAGAGGAGAAAGCAACAAGGACCAGGGTGGCCGGACGATCCGGACGGAGGCCCGGACGATCCGGACAGAGCCGGATGATCCGGACCCGTCCGGACAATCCGCTTCTGACGATCAAGGCAACAGAAGCTCCTCCCGGCCGGATCATTCGGACCCGGCCGGATCATCCGGACCCGCCGGACGTCCGGACCACCAGCCGGACATCCGCCCGTCGCCGCCACTCACCGAGCCTCCGGCTCATCCGGTCCCCGCCGGACCGTCCGGACCAGCCCGGATCATCCGGACCCTCGTCCGGATCATCCGGCCAGCGCTTTGCGTCGCTGTTAATGAGCCCATGTACCCTTCGCCCAGATTCTATATATAGGACCCCCTCTCCTCACTTTGAGACTTAGCATTGGATTAGCTCATATTTGTGTGTGAGAGCCTTTGCTCATCCACCGGTACTTCTCCACGGAGATCAGGACCTCCGTCTAGGAGAAGATCCATCGGATTCAAGACCCCTATAAGGGAAGATCCCCTCGTGGATTCAAGACCTCCTCCGGGAGAAGAACGGCTACCTTTGTATCTTTCCTTTGTTGATTTTGGACCATGTATCACTCGTGCTTCGATGATCTAGACCTTGTGTGATTGATCTCTTGTCGATTGAGTGTCTTCCTCGTTATTCCCCATGATTTCCTCTCGTTCTTCCGCGCGTTCTTCGTGTTCCCTCCGTAGGATCCCCTCCAAACGTGAAAGATCGACGAATTAGGGTTCCACCCTACATCATTATGGTATCATGAGCCACGTTGATCACGTTTTTGGAGCCCCTACCTCGTGATTTCTAGCTTGATTTTGTTGTTTTCGTCCTAAAAACCCGAAAATCCCCACAAAAATACCCCCAAAATTTTTTGTGATTTGTTAGTTTTGATGATGTTTTGTTGTTTTTGATCCGTGGATTCGGTGTGTAACTCGTGGATCTTGTGTTTCCCCACCTTCTCCCCCTCGAAATCCACCCAAAATCCCGAAATCGTCAAATTTCTCCCGCTTTGAAGTTCTTCCCGAGCAGTTTCCGTGCGTCGTTGACCTGCCCGGATCATCCGGACCAAGTCCCGGATCATCCGGACTCGCCCGGATCATCCGGCTCCTGGCCCGATCATCCGGCTTCCTCTGCCGAAACTGCAGATTCTGCAGCCCCCATCCACCACCCCCACCATCCACACACATATACACCTTTCCCCACCCTATCCACCACCATTTCCACTTGCCAAACCCCAAGACTCAACCTCCGTACTACCATTCGACTTTGAGTTCGACAATTTGAGTGAGATTTCCGTGTCCTTTTGTGTTTCGGCTATCTAGGCGCGGTGTGACATCAACAACAAACGCTCATTTTGGTCGGCTACTCATCTTCGCTACGGACGGTAACATCGACGACATCTTTGTCATACCTTGCAATTGCATTGATAGCCATCATATACCATCTTTTGCGTTGCTTACCCACCGAGACTAGCCATTGAGTATTGCCGGCAACGTGACTTGTGCACATTAGTTGCATACACCATATCATACATACAATCGAGGTGCACATCTCGGAATCAACTTGTGTGTCACAAAGTTGTCATCGCATACACAATTGCTATCTTAGTTCATCAAGTTTGCATAAGAAAAGAGCTCAAAAGAGAAAGAGCCACTCAAGCTTTTAAGCAAAGAGGAAAGATAAGCAAAGAGCTTATAAGCAAAAAGCATAGCATCATACAACATTAAGATTGTCACATAAGATCATCTTGGATCATTGCACCGATATACCATACATATAGTATACTTGGGATAGAGATCGTTGCATTTTTGCCTAGTAGGTTGTGCACAAGCTCCGTATCCGCCTATTGTGCAATCGTGCTAGCGTCTCTCTAGTATTGTGCAACAAGAGCATTTTCGTGGATTCCACATTTTGGCTCACTTTTGGTTTGCACAATCCCATTTATCTATTTATGTGTGTTTCGTGTACCACTACTTGCTTGGTCTACTTGTTGCATATGCGAATTTGCGAATCTTCTTCAACATTTTTGAGTCAAGCTAACAATTGCAATCAATTTTGTGCCACCATCCTAACCAAGCTCCACCAAAGGCTTTTATTTGTGTAGGTGTGAGAATCGACAAGGATCGGTACCAATAGTGCTATTTCATTGTCCGCATTTGAGTGAACTTGATTCATCTTCAACTTCGGTCAAAGGTACATTGGTATTCATTCTTCTCCTTCTTCCACTCACAATTTGTTTGAAATGATGGATAGGCCAAGTTCTTCTACAAATCCACTCTTCATCGAGCAAGACGACGACATGTCATCATACGTCACCAAGAGCCACCTCTTTGGCGCGCAACGAGCTCTCCATCAAGAGCAACAAGCAATGAGCGAAACGATCGACAACCTCTCCACCGACTTGCGACTCTCCGAGAAACGTACACGCGATTACTTCGACAACAAACTCGACGCGCACAAGAAAGAGAACGATGCAAGAATGGACGAGATCCGCGCCTTGTTGGTGAACCGACGTACTTCTACCTCTTAACACTCAAGACGGAGCCACTCAAGTCGCCACTCCGACGACTCCTTCTCCGACACAAGTACACCGTCATCGAACATTCTTCGTCGAGCCGCGCGTCAAGACCGTCATGCATCTCGCAACCCGCTTCACGACAAGAATCTCCAAGAGCAAGTTGATAAAGAAGCTCCTCGTCCTTAATCGAGCCAAATGGCGTTTGCTCAAGCTCAAGAACGACAACGTCTTCGTCACCAACAAGAACAAGAACGAGCGCGCCTACACCAAGAGCAACAAGACGCCGAAGCTCAACGGCTTCAACTACAACAACGCGAAGCACAAGCTCTTGAGGTGGAACGCGCCCTTCAAGCATTAAGTCGAGCCCTCGCCAACCGCAATCGCGAAAGGCGCAATCAAGAGGAAGCCCTTCGAGAAGAAATACAAGAGAGGAACTACCATCAACGTGCGCAACGTCAAGCCCAACAAGCTCCTGCACATGCTCCTCAAGCTCAACCTCACCCTCAAGGTCAACAAGAGCAAGTTGATCATGGACTTCCTCCTCGCCAAGAGCAACATGAGGATGATTACCCTCCACATCAAGAACGTCATCATCAACATCGACCTCAAAACAATGAAGAACACCGCTATGGCAAGCTCAAGTTCACAATGCCCAAGTTCAATGGAACCAATGATCCCGAAGAGTACCTCTCATGGGCATTGAAGGTCGACAAAATCTTTCGTTTGCACAACTATGAGGAAGAGAAGAAGATCGCTATGGCATCACTTGAGTTCCAAGACTATGTGCTCATATGGTGGGAACAAGTCCTTGAGCGCCGACAAGCAAGAGGTGAACCTCCAATCACCACTTGGGCTCAAATGAAGGATGTCATGAGAGCACGCTTTGTGCCCACCTACTACAACCGTGATCTCTTCAAGAAGCTACAACTCCTCAAGCAAGGAACAAAGAGTGTTGAAGAATACTACAAAGAAATGGAGATTGCCATGATTCGAGCCAATGTCAAGGAGGATGATGAGCAAACAATGGCACGATTCTTGAACGGACTCAACCATCCCATCAAGAAGATTGCCGACTTCCAACCCTACTCCAACCTCATTGAGCTCGTGCACCAAGCTACAAAGGCGGAACGACAAGTGCAAGATGACTTCAAGTACGCCAAGTACTCATCCAAGACATACAGCCTCTCCAACAACCAAGCTTCAACAACTACTCCAACTTCGACATCAACCAAGCCTTTTCCAAGCAACGACGACAAGTCAAGTTACAAGAAAACTTCTACAAGTTCAAGTCATCCTCCTCCTACTACAAGCAACTCCAAGCCGCGTGCTTCATCATCTACTCCAACCGATGAGACCGTCAAGACAAGCTCCTTCAAGTGTTTTACTTGCGGCGGCCGAGGCCACAAGTCATATGAATGCACAAACAAGCGTACCATGATACTCAACGACGATGGCACCTACGACTCAATGAGTGAAGATGAAATGGACGCTATTGAGCAAGTGGCCATGCACCGGCGCATCAACGAGGATGAAGATGATCAAGTCTTTTGCGATGAAGATACAAGCCCCGCTCTTGTTGTCTCCAAAGTCTTGACACTTCAACATCACCAAGAAGAAGACCAACGATGCCACATCTTCCACACAAAGGCAGGCATCAATGGGAGATCCATCCAGGTCATCATCGATGGAGGTAGTTGCCACAACTTGGCAAGCGAAGAACTATGCTCCAAGCTCCAATTGATCAAAAAGAAGCATCCACAACCATGCAAGGTTCAATGGCTAAGTGACTCTGGCACTATACGAGTAGCATACGGTCCAAGTATCCTTCAAAATCGGTGCATATGAAGACACTTTGGAGTGTGATGTGGTCCCAATGACCGTTTGCCACCTCCTCCTTGGTCGGCCATGGCAATTCGACCGTGGTGTCTACCACAATGGGCGTACAAACCACTATAGCTTCAAGATGAAAGGCAAAGAATATGTCCTACGACCCATGTCTCCTAGTCAAGTGATAGCCGACAAACAAGCCACAAACCAAAGAGAGAAGAGTGAGAAAGTGAGCCACCAAAAGTGAGTGAGAGCCACAAGCCAAATTTGAGCGCCTCTTAGAGAGAAAAACCTCATACTATTCGCCACCAAACATGAGATGAGAGAAGTGTGTGAGAACCCATCGAGTGTGATGCACTTTGTCCTAGTGTGCAAGGATGGAGAACCACAAACTAACACCCTCATGAGCTACCTTTGGTGTTTCAATCTCTTTGCAGGAATTTCAAGATGTTTTCCCGATGAGCTACCTTGGGTCTACCTCCTCTTCGAGGCATTGAGCATCGAATCGACCTCATCCCCGGAGCGCCACTTCCAAACAAAGCTCCCTACCGTGTCAATCCCGAAGAAACCAAGGAGATTCAACGGCAAGTACAACAACTACTCGACAACGGTCATGTACGTGAAAGCTTAAGCCCTTGTGCCGTCCCCGTTATACTTGTGCCTAAGCCCGATGGAAGTTTCCGCTTGTGCTCCGATTGTAGACCCATAAATGCTATTACCGTGCGCTATAGGCATCCCATTCCTCGCTTAGATGATATGCTTGATGAACTTAGTGGAGCCAACTTTTTCTCAAAAATTGATCTTAAAAGTGGCTATTATCTAATCCGCATTCATGAGGGTGATGAATGGAAAACTGCTTTCAAAACAAAATTTGGCTTATATGAATGGTTGGTTATGCCTATGGGTTTGTCGGAAGCTCCCGGAACTTTTGTGCGCCTCATGCATCATGTACTACGTCCATACATTGGAATCTTTGTTGTGGTTTACTTCGATGATATTCTTGTGTTTAGCAAAACCATGAAAGAGCATCTTGATCATGTTAAGCTTGTTTTGCAAACACTTCGAAAAGAAAGTCTTTATGCCAACTTGAAGAAATGCACTTTTGGAGTTGACAAAGTGGTTTTCTTGGGTTTCGTTGTCTCTTCCAAGGGTGTCCATGTTGATGAAACTAAAATCAAAGCAATTAAAACTTGGCCCCAACCCACCAATTTGCAACAAGTGCGAAGTTTCCTTGGCCTTGCAGGCTTTTATCGCCGCTTTGTGAAAAACTTTAGCACTATTGCAGCCCCTTTGCATGCTTCGAGTAAGAAGAATACTCCTTTTGTTTGGGGACCTTTGCAATCAAACGCTTTTGATGAGCTCAAGTCTTTGCTTACTCATGCTCCAATTCTTGCTTTGCCCAATTTTGACAAAACTTTTGAGGTCCATTGTGATGCAAGTGGTACCGAATTGGCGGAGTTTTAATGCAAGAAAACGAGTCGTTGCTTATTTTAGTGAAAAACTCTCCGTGCTCAACTTAACTATCCGTGTATGACAAAGAATTGTATGCTTTAGTGCGTGTGCTAAATGTTTGGGAACATTATCTTAGACCTCATGAGTTTGTCATCCATACCGATCATGAAACGCTTAAGTACTTAAAAGGTCAAACTAAATTGAACAAGCATCATGCCAAATGGAATGAATTTATTGAATCTTTTCCATATGTGATAAAGTACATTAAGGGCAAGGAAAATGTAGTTGCCGATGCACTTTCACGCATATGCACGCTTGTCACCCAACTTGAGTTGAATGTTATTGGCTTTGAGCACATCAAAGATTTATATGCTAGTGATCCATCTTTTGCACCTCATTATGCTAAATGTTTGACGCATACATCTTGGGAACAATATTACCTCAAGGATGGTTATCTTATGAGAGCTAACAAACTTTGCATACCCGAGTCTTCTCTTCGTTTGTTACTTTTGCAAGAGGCTCATGGAGGTGGACTCATGGGACATTTTGGACGCGACAAGACCTTCGCCACGCTCTCCAAGAACTACTTTTGGCCAAAGATGTTTCGAGACGTTTCACGCTTCACCACCCGATGCTCTACATGCCGCAAAGCTAAGTCAAAAGCTCAATCTCATGGTCTTTACATGCCTCTTCCAATTCCATATCAACCTTGGGAAGACATTAGCATGGACTTTGTACTTGGTTTGCCTAGAACTCAAAATGGAAAGGATTCCGTGTTTGTGGTAGTAGATCATTTTCTAAGATGGCACACTTTATTCCTTGCAACAAGGTAGACGATGCTTCACATATTGCAAATCTCTTTTGTAGGGAAATCTTGCGCCTTCACGGAGTACCAAAGTCAATCGTCTCCGACCGCGACGTCAAGTTCTTGAGTTACTTTTGGAAGACTCTTTGCGCCAAGCTCGGCATCAAGCTCATGTTCTCATCCGCATACCATCCTCAAACCGACGGCCAATCGGAGGTGACGAACCGGACGCTCTCCACTCTACTTCGCGTGTTGATCAAGACGAACATCAAGGAGTGGGAGACATGTTTACCCATCGCCAAATCGCCTACAACCGCAAGAAGACATTCAACGACCGCAAGTCCCCTTCGAGGTCGCTCACGGCTTCAACCCATTGTCCCCATTGGACATCCTACCTCTACCTCTACAAGAGCGCACCAACCTCGACGCAAGTGCCCGTGCAAGCTACATCAAGAAGATGAATGAAGATACAAGAAACACCATCGAGCGCCAAGTACAACGACTAGCGACCAAGCTCAACATCAACAAGCAACCCATGATCTTCAACAAAGGCGATCTAGTGTGGCTACACCTTCGCAAGGAACGCTTCCCCAACGAACGCAAGTCCAAACTTCTACCTCGAGCCGATGGACCCTTCAAGGTGTTAGCACGCTACAACAACAACGCCTACAAGCTCGACCTACCAAGCGACAAGTACAACGTGAGCGACACCTTCAACGTCAAAGACCTCTCGCCTTTCCATGGTGATGAAGAACTAGATCCGAGGTCGGATCCTTTCAAGGAGGGATATGATGCGAGCATCCTTCCATCATCCCCATGGACTCTACATCAACACCTACAACACCACAAGGACCAATGACTCGAGCACGTGCAAGAGCTCTTGAAACCGAGGTGACATCACTCCTCTCACAACTCTACTTCGATTCACATGACACATGGTTACTACCTCAAACGGTAACTCTATGCATACTCAAGCACCAAGGAGTCGACCATGAAGAGGCTTGGAAGCAAGGAGAACCGGAAGCGGAAGGCACGCATGAAGACGGAGAGGAGAAAGCAACAAGGACCAGGGTGGCCGGACGATCCGGACGGAGGCCCGAACGATCCGGACAGAGCCGGATGATCCGGACCCGGTCCGGACGATCCGGCCATAAATGATCAAGGCAACAGAAGCTCCTCCCGGCCGGATCATCCGACCCGGCCCGGATCATCCGGACCCGCCGGACGTCCGGACCACCAGCCGGACATCCGCCCGTCGCCGCCACCAGCCGAGCCTCCGGCTCATCCGGTCCCCGCCGGACCGTCCGGACCAGCCCGGATCATCCGGACCCTCGTCCGGATCATCCGCCAGCGCCAACGTCTGCGTGTTGGGCTGAGCCCATGTACCCTTCGCCCAGATTCTATATATAGGACCCCTCTCCTCACTTTGAGACTTAGCATTGATTAGCTCATGTTTGTGTGTGAGAGCCTTTGCTCATCCACCGGTACTTCTCCACGGAGATCAGGACCTCCGTCTAGGAGAAGATCCATCGGATTCAAGACCCCTATAAGGGAAGATCCCCTCGTGGATTCAAGACCTCCTCCGGGAGAAGAACGGCTACCTTTGTATCTTTCCTTTGTTGATTTTGGACCATGTATCACTCGTGCTTCGATGATCTAGACCTTGTGTGATTGATCTCTTGTCGATTGAGTGTCTTCCTCGTTATTCCCCGTGATTTCCTCTCGTTCTTCCGCGCGTTCTTCGTGTTCCCTCCGTAGGATCCCCTTCAAACGTGAAAGATCGACGAATTAGGGTTCCACCCTACATCAGCAAGCAAGGGCGGTATAGAAGCGAGTCATGGTAGAATGTATGAGGCTCGCTCTCAAGAGCTCGAATGGTCAACTCACGTGAAGTGGAAGTCGAAATTAAGTCCAAGTATCCTACACATGCACACAACAAAACAAAGAACGTATGCACATGGTAGACAAACACATCATCCATCATGATGGTTCTCTTCTCTTGCACATAACCATTAGAAGCACAAGTGCATGAATAATATGATGCAACAATGGTGATATTCAAGGCACTAGGTATATGGTGCAAAGAGGTAAGACAAGCATGCTTCACAAGGAATATGTCAAAATCTCCAAACATGTGTGAGAATGCTATGGGGCAATCTCATGAGCAAGACTATAAGCATTGTTGCACTCAATACATGGCAAATCTAGCATGAGAGAGGCAACACATGGAGATATATGACACGAGCAATATGAATCATGTGTAAAGCATATAGATGGTTGTCATCAACCGCATGAGATGAGCAAGTATGACACAAGAGACAACGCATGTGAGAGGCATGAGCATATATGTCATCAACCCAAGAAAGCAAGTAGTGGAACATGGGTGATGCAACATAGCAAGCAATCATAGCAATCAAGTCAAGTATGCTAGTAGTGCGAAGATGCGACATACTAGAATGAATCATGGCAAACATGTCCTTGGTGCAAATAGTGGGCATGAATAATTCACATGTCATAGCACAATCATGAAAGCAAGATATGAGGACAATAGCATGGGGCACATGATAAACATGGCAATAGCAACAAGGATCTCCACCAAGCATGCAAATACACATAGAAGTAGCATAATGATGAAACATGGGTAGATGCAAGCAAGGGTCACAATTGCATGGCAAAGGCATAGAAGCAAGCATAGCATGCAAAGTGAACACGGTAAAATGAGCATAATGTGAGAAGTGGTAAATGGCCCATAGCCGTGTGAGAGCCAAGTAGAGGAGTTGCGCGTAGTCCTTGCGCCAAGGGGACGGTGGTAAAGACAATCCACGTGATCCCAATTCATCGTTGCTCTCTAAAGCTCGCTTTGTCAACTCGTGGGATTGCGAGGTTGACAAGTATTCATGGGTACCTACACAAAAGAGACACAAACCAAAGAAATTGTGCGGCGTGGTAAATGTACACATCATCCATCATGATGTGTATGTGCACGTGTGAGTTAGCACAAGATAAGCATCGCTCAAAGAAATTTGATGCATGGTATAGGAACATGTCATCCATCATGAAAGAATAGTTGTTATGTATGACACGATGGGGACACAAATTGAGAATGCAAGTATATGGCACATCAATAGTATGTTTATTCGTGGGTAGCATATGGTGCAAACAAGTATGGGGATCATGCAATGAATGGGATGGATCAAATTCCCTAACATGTATGAGGAAACTATGGGGCCTCCTCATGAGCAATATCGGAAACATCATATGGAGAAAATGGACAACATCCAAAACAATGCATATCCGGCTAGGTGGTCATGGCATGGCATATGAGATAAATGATGCAAAGGGAGCATATCAATATCATCACAAGAAAAACAAATGCCAATAACCATGTGCTTGTCATCTATGCCATATGTGCAAATTGGGTTTATTTTAATGGCATATGCATAGTCAATATGAAGAGATTGCAAATAAGAAATATGATGGATCTCATGCATAGCATATGACAAGTCAAGCGGATTATCAAACATGATGTGACCTAAAGAATTGTCACAAGAAATCCTATGTAACATGGCATCACTACTAATAGACTCCACAAGAGAATAATCATACTCATCATAAATGGGAACATCATCGCATGGGGAAATCATACTAGCACGAAGCATGGCAATAGGTGGATCAACATCATGCAAGCAATCAATGTCAAGATGATAGAGGCAAAGGTGTCCCGTCTTTCGATGAGATGGTGGATTTCGCTTTGGTGGAAGTCGACTTTGACGATCCGACTACGAGCGTGCGAGGACGTCGCGCCTTAGCAATCGCTAAACCAACTCCGAGAGGTTATTGACCACGCCGGAGCACGATCAACCTGACCACGAGGGTCTATTTCCTGCGAGCAAACGAAGAACAAGCAAGAAACTGAGATTGCAATCTGGATATTGCGAATATAAGATGAAAGCTTTATTGATCAAGGTGGGGTTCTGTGGCGCCTTTATCCGGTCGTTGAACACAAACGGCACGCGAAGTTGCAGCTATGGCGAACTTTTGATCTAAACAAAACCCAAGTCTAAACGGTGCCCTAAGGGCTGTATATATGGAGGAAGAGGGGTGAATTTCGTGGCCCTTGGTGGAGGGGTCCAAACTAACCCTATCTCTTGTTTCCCCACACATACGGACTCTAAAAATAGCCTATACTAATGTATTTCGAAATTACATGGGCCTGGCCCAATAATAAGGTGACGAAGACCTAGAATAGCCTATGGACGAATATTATGAAGTGGCATCTTGTATATTTCGTCCAAGGCTTCATGCACTCCTTAGGGTGGCTTCAAAGTCCTGAAATCATCACTTGTAACTCCGTTCTTGATCCCTTATGCATGCCATCAACTCCATGTGTGTTCTTGCTCCAATGTTCATCCTTCTCCAAGCTAGGCCCTTCATTTGTAAGCAAAACAAATGTATCCAATTTAGGCAGATCATATTCTCATGAACATTAGAATCATTACCAAGAAACGAAAGTACACGTAATTTAGTTGGCGTCTTGTGAGCTCTAGTAATTGGTCCAAGATGTATAGCAGCAGGGGCTGTGGGTGTAACAATGGTATTGATGTCCTCATCATCCTCCCTTCTTGAAATGAAGTCGCCCTCGACGGAAGTTCATCTTCCTCACCCAAATATGGCTTCAAATCTGCAATGTTAAAAGTGGGACTAACCCCAAAATCTGCAGCAGCTCAAGTTTATATGCATTATCATTTACTTTCTCCAACACCTTAAAGGGACCAGCAGCACGTGGCATTAGCTTTGATTTGCGCAAATCAGAAATCTATCCTTACGCAAATGTAACCAAACAAGATCTCCGTGCAAACACAACATGTTTTCTACCCTTATCTCCAGAAGTTTATATTTAGCATTCATACGCTCAATGTTTTCCTTAGTTAACTCATGCATTTTAAAATCAATTCAGCACGTTCTTTAGCATCAAAATTAACCTTCTCCAAGATGGAAGAGGCAACAAATCAATAGGTGCACGAGGTAGGAAACCATACACAACTTCAAAAGGGCACATCTTAGTAGTAGAATGCAATGAACGATTATAAGCAAATTCAATATGAGGCAAGCATTCCTCCCACATTTTCTTATTTTTCTTTAGAACAGCCCTAAGCATAGTAGACAATGTTCTATTGACTACTTCAGTTTGTCCATCAGTTTGGGGGTGACAAGTAGTACTAAAAGCAGTTTAGTCCCCAACTTAGCCCATAAACATCTCCAAAAGTGGCTAAGAAATTTAGTATCACGATCTGAAACAATAGTATTTGGCACACCATGCAAGCGAATAATTTCACGAAAGAACAAATCAGCAACATTGACAAAGATCATCGCTTTTATGACATGGTATAAAGTGTGCCATTTTCGAGAATCTATCCACGACAACAAATATGCTATCCTCCCTTCTTTGTTCTAGGTAAACCTAAAACAAAGTCCATCGATATATCCTCCCAAGGAACACTAGGTACAGCAAAGGCATATATAAACCATGAGGATTGAGTCGTGACTTAGCTTTTTGACATGTAGTGCAATGAGCAATAAAACGCCAACATCCGTCTCATCTTTGGCCAAAAGAAATGTGTAGCAAGTACGCCCTCCGCCTTCTTCACGCCAAAGTGTCCCATTAGTCCTCCTCCATGCGCCTCTGCAACAACAAAAGACGAACGGAGCTAGCTGGAATGCATAGCTTGTTAGCACGAACACAAATCCATCATTAACGACAAACTTGTTCCATGTTCTTCCTTCTTTACAATTCTGCAATACATCTTTAAAATCAGCATCATGCACATATTGATCTTTGATGGTCTCCAAACCAAATATTTTGAAGTCAAGTTGTGAAAGCATAGTATAGCGACGAGACAATGCATCAAGAATAACATTTTCTTTACCCTTCTTGTGTTTAATGACATAAGGGAAAGTCTCAATGAATTCAACCCATTTAGCATGTCTACGATTCAGTTTAGCTTGACTTTTAATATGTTTCAAAGATTCATGATCGAATGTATAACAAATTCTTTGGGCCATAAATAATGTTGCCATGTTTCTAAAGTCCTAACAAGAGCATATAATTCTTTATCATAAGTAGAGTAATTCAGACTAGGCCCACTCAATTTTTCGTAAAAGTATGCAACAGGTTTGCCATCTTGTAATAACACACCTCCTAATCCAATTCCACTAGCATCACATTCAAGCTCAAAAGTCTTATTAAAATCAGGAAGTTGGAGTAAAGGAGCATGTGTCAACTTAGCTTTCAATACCGTGAAGGCTTCTTCCCATGCGGTACCCCAAACAAAAGGCACATCCTTCTTTGTAAGCTCGTTGAGAGGTGCAGCAATGGTGCTGAAATCTCTCACAAAACGCCTATAGAAACCAGCGAGGCCAAGGAAACTCCTCACTTGTGTGACCGCTTTGGGCTGCGCCAACTCTCAATAGCTTCAATCTTGGCTTTATCAACTTCAATTCCTGTGGAGTAACAACATAGCCAAGAAAAGATACTCGGTCGGTGCAAAAGGTGCACTTCCCAAGGTTACCAAACAAACGTGCATCACGAGAGCATTAAAAACAGCACGTAAATGTTCCAAATGTTCTTCCAAAGATTTGCTATAAATCAAGATATCATCAAAATAGACTACCACAAACCGTCCAATGAAAACACGTAAAACTTCGCTCATTAATCTCATGAAAGTACTAGGTGCATTAGTTAACCCAAAAGGCATGACTAACCACTCATATAATCCAAACTTAGTTTTAAATGCTGTTTTCCATTCATCTCCCAATTTCATATTTAATTTGATGGTATCCACTACGCAAATCAACTTTGGAGAATATTGTAGAGCCACTCAATTCATCAAGCATATCATCTAGCCTAGGAATAGGGTGACGATAACGAATAGTAATATTATTGATGCCTCTACCATCAACACACATACGTGACGTACCATCCTTTTTCGGCACTAGAATAATAGGAACAACACAAGGACTAAGGGATTCGCGATATAACCTTTGTCGAGCAGCTCCTCATGACTTGACGATAATCTCCTTCGCCTCCTCCGGATTGGTACGGTATGGTGCACGGTTGGGTAATGATGCACCGAATTAAGTCAATTTGATGCTCAATCCTCGAATAGGTGGTAATCCGGTGGCACGCCTTGTGGAAAGACGCCGAACTCCCCGCAAAATGTTAGTGACAGCGAGGGGCAAAGAGGAAGGCACGCCCTCGAATGAAAATAATGCCTCTTTGCACACAAAAGCATAGCAAATAGATTTGCTAAAATCTAGCTCATCAATATCAGATTTGGTGGCAAGTAAACATGCACTTTTCAATTTAATTTCGTAAGCAACAAAGAGATGGTTTATTATTAGGCTTCATGTGTTGCTCAAATTCTTTTGCCACAATCTGATTTTCACTCTTATTTTTCTCCTGTTTTGCTTTATTAGCTCTATTAATATCATCTTTCAAAATGGACTCAGAGTCATAGGAAGCAAAGTAATATTTTATCCTTATGAACAAGAGTATATTGATTGTTTCTACCATGGTGTACAGAATTTTATCAAATTGCCATGGTCTACCAAGTAACAAGGAACATGCTTGCATAGGTACCACATCACAATCAACATAATCAGCATATGTAGAGATACTAAAATGCACACTAACAAGACGTGTTACCTTCACCTTGCCGCTGTTGTTGAACCATTGGATGTAGTAAGGATGTGGATGTGGTCTTGTGGTGAGAGATAGCTTCTCCACCATCTCCATGCTAGCCAAGTTGTTGCAGCTCCTCCATCTATGATGACGCTAATAGAACGCTCCTTCACAACTCTCTTTGTATGGAACAAATTATGCCTCTGATTTTGCTCAGCTTGTGTAACTCTGCACACTCAAAACACGTTGAGCAACTAAACATTCATACCACAAGATCTTCAGCAGCCATGTATTGTGTCTCATGATCGTAATCATCTCCACCGTGTTCCTCATGTGTAATAAGAGCCAAAGTCTCCTCATCATAGTCACTAGCGGACTCATACCCACCATCCTCGTAGCAATCATCACACGCTGAGATTTGCATTCTCTCAAGAAAATGTCCTCTTCCCTTACAACGACGACAAATAATATCACTTGTGTGCCCTGCTGACGCCATGGAAGAAGAAGAGCTCTGGCAGGCCCGCAGTGTGCTCTTGGCGATAGTGGTGGTTGTGCCTCGCTTTCTTGTATCACGGTTGGAGGTGGCACCAAGGAGGTGATGGTGCAAAGGAAGTAGATGATGCACGTGGTGTCCACGATGAAGGTCGACCTGCAGAAAAGTTAGTGCGCCGCCAATGCCTGCCGATCCTGCACTTCACGCTCAGCTTTACAAGCAAGATGGAATAAACGAGTGATATTATTATAATCCTTATAGTCTAGAATGGTCTGAATCTCTCTATTTAATCCACCCGTAAAACGTGCAAGCATAGCTTCATTCTCCTCAACAATACCACATCTAATCAAGCCAGTTTGTAATTCCCGATAATATTCTTCTACAGAATTTTTTCCTTGTCTTAAACGCTGCAATTTTTGAAGTAATTCACGTTGATAATATGGTGGAACCCAACGAGTACGCATAGCAGTTTTCAAAGCAGCCCAAGTAGCTGGAACAGGATATAATCTACAATGTTCGCACCACCAAACACATGCAAAGCTAGTGAAAGCACAAACAAAGCAGCAGAACACGCCTCTCCTCGTGATATTGTAAACATGTAAATCGTTGTTCAGTTTCTAACTCCCAAGTAAGATATATATCGTGAACATATCTACCCTCAAATGGTGGAATATTCAATTTCAGTTTAGGAGATGGTCATGATCTCGCACTGAGGGGAGCCCTAACATTGCCATTATTTGCATGTGGACGACCGGCGGTTGTGGTGCTGGTGGTTGCACGTAGTTCGATGTTGATCAACCTCATCCTCGTAATCTTCCACATAATCATCCTCGCTCGGTACCAGCAAAGCAGCAGAGCAGAGCCAAAGAAGCACCAACAGCAGAGCAGCTGCACCAGAATTTTGTCCTGGCTCAATAGGAACACGCCGAGCTCGTCCCATACCGATTCGGAAGGGGCGAGTTGTTGTCGCTGCAGAGGTGCGATAGGTGCAGCCGGCGGTGGTTGTGGAAAACGCGTGAGCAATTCATCAAACTTGCTATCAAGCTTTGTTTCAAACGCCTTCTCAATGCCATCTATCTTCTCCATGGCCTCGTCAAATCTGTTTACCACATCTTGCACCTGTCCAATCATCATTTGCTGAAACTTATCATGTAGCTGTTTGTTTGTCGTTTCTCCCAATCAGCCTCATCGGCCTGTGTTCCTGCCATGGTTAGCAGCAATAGAAACACACAAGAATATGATCCTCTGAGACTACTAGGAAGTGGTGGTGGTGGTGTGGTGGACAATCACAAATCCGTGAAGCAAATCTCAAATTCTTACCGTTCTTACCCAAAGAAATAGGTGGTGATTGGCAACCGCTGTAGTCAAAACTCTCAAAGCTTGGATATAGCGATTACGGGGAGAATCAAACGCACGACGAGATGTATGTGGAGCTGGGAAGGCTTATAATATGGTAGCAAAAGGGTCAAAATAATCAAATCGAGATGCAAAGTTGAATAAACGCTCAACGACGCAGTCTTGTGGTTGGTCCTACGCTAGACCGTGCTAGAGACGCGAGCCTAGAACACTAATAAAATCACGGCACCGCACGTAAACAAAGGAAAAGCACACTCTAAATTTTTTTTCGCTTTTTGTTTTGCGCTGTTTTTTTTTTTTTGCGAAAAATCACTATAATGGCGAGTGTCTCAAAACTCTTCCCAGTCAAACCGACAGATGGGCAAGAAATTTTTCGACCAAATTTTTTTTTTCGATTGCCTGACCCAAAAACTGAAACGGGTCAAAAAACTTTCTATAACGGCGATCGCTCAATACGCTTAGAAACACCTAAAATAGGATAGCCGAAATTTTTTATCCCGTGCTTTTGGAAAATTTTGGGCCTAAACGGAGGGTGGTTTCCTGACTTTTTTTGGAAACCAAACTCTTCTACGGACGGCAAAAGATTGCTGAATCAAACCTACTCGCATAAGGAAACACGAATCGAAATTAGATGGATCCCAAAACAAATCTAATATGCAAGGAACTCGGATTGGTGGTGGATATATGGTGGTGGTATATGGCAACGGTGGTGGTATATGGCATGGTGGTGGTATATGGATACGGATTCAATCGGTGGCGGATAAGCGGTGGTGGTAGATGGCGAGCGATGATAATGGTGCGGCGGCGTGACAACTTATGACCGTAACTCAAACTCTAAAAGACTAGACTCTAAGACCAAAGAACTAGACACGACGATGCAACCGCAAATTCAACAATGCAAATACGTAAAAGATTATGCAAAGGCTCGATCGGTTCGGATAGGATGAACTAACCCTAATTTTTTTGTGGCTTTTTCGTGGACTATAGGTATGAAGACAGACTCGATCTAAACTACGAAAAACTCAGAAAATCTCACCGAGCAACCCGGAAATCTGATACCACTTGATAGAGGCAAAGGTGTCCCGCCTTCGATGAGATGGTGGATTTCGCTTTGGTGGAAGTCGACTTTGACGATCCGACTACGAAGCGCAGCGAGGACGCCGCGCTTAGCAATCGCTAAACCAACTCCGAGAGGTTATTGACCACGCCGAGCACGATCAACTCCGACCACGAGGGTCTATTTCCTGCGAGCAAACGAAGAACAAGCAAGAAACTGAGATTGCAACTGGATATTGCGAATATAAGATGAAAGCTTTATTGATCAAGGTGGGGTTCGTGGACGCTTTGTCCGTCGTTGAACACAAACGGCACGCGGGTTGCAGCTATGGCGAACTTTTGATCTAAACAAAACCCAAGTCTAAACGGTGCCCTAAGGGCTGTATATATGGAGGAAGAGGGGTGAATTTCGTGGCCCTTGGTGGAGGGGTCCAAACTAACCCTATCTCTTGTTTCCCCACACATACGGACTCTAAAAATAGCCTATACTAATGTATTTCGAAATTACATGGGCCTGGCCCAATAATAAGGTGACGAAGACCTAGAATAGCCTATGGACGAATATTATGAAGTGGCATCTTGTATATTTCGTCCAAGGCTTCATGCACTCCTTAGGGTGGCTTCAAAGTCCTGAAATCATCACTTGTAACTCCGTTCTTGATCCCCTATGCATGCCATCAACTCCATGTGTGTTCTTGCTCCAATGTTCATCCTTCTCCAAGCTAGGCCCTTCATTTGTAAGCAAAACAAATGTATCCAATTTAGGCAGCATCATATTCTCATGAACATTAGAATCATTACCAAGAAACGAAAGTACCTGGTAATTTAGTTGGCGTGCGCGAGCTCTAGTAATTGGTCCAGTATGTATAGCAGCAGGGGCTGTGGGTGTAACAATGGTATTGATGTCCTCATCACAAGAATGTCCACTAGTGGGACTAGAGCATCACCTTCACCTATGTTACCTTTTTCATTCCACTCAAGTGGTGTAGGTGAGGTGGGAAAGACCAAATGGTGGTCAATATCATCATCTTGATGGAACCATGTGGGGGGTGCATCATATTCCACCATGGCCATCGTCTTGTCCAAAGGGAGGACGAAGTCGTCGAGGATCAGCGCGTCATCATAAATGGGACCTAGCACCAAATGAGAAGACACAATAGAGGTAGAGGTCAAGTCGTTAGTGTTGAAAGTGGCCTCACATGACCTATCAACTATCTCACTCTCTCTATGTGGTGGTTCACTCACTCCCTCAAAATAGGTGCACTCAAACTCACGTATGGTGGAGTCATTCATCTCACTCAAGTGGTGGGGGTTATGGCTCTCCTCACATGGGATTTGTGGCAACACATCATATATAGGGCTAGTGGTGAAGTCACTCTCACTCTCAATATGGTGGCAAAAGTCACTCAAGTCATCATACTTCGCCGTGGTCGAAGGGAGAATCCCATGCTCAACCATCTCGTCGCTGTCGCCGTGGATGAAGGCCGAAGATGGCACATCATCACTCTCCTCCGTGACCGAAGGGAAAATCCCATGCTCGATCATCTCGTCACCGTTGCCGTAGATGAAGGCTGAAGATGGCACATCATCACTCTCGCCTCCAAAGATGGAAGCATCATCCTTGCTCGCCACCTTGTCGCTCGCCTCCAAAGCTTGGTCCTTGAGGGTCTCCGTAGTCGTACTCGTCGCGGCACCGTCTTGAAAAAGAGTCGAAGTAGACTCGGCATCATCAATGCCACAAAGAGGGATGGCAATGAAGTCACACTTGGGAGCATCGCCTTGGAGCTTGTCGGCCTTGGACATCATGGTGGTACTAGCCTCATGCTTGTCGAGAGCTTGGTCGCCGCCAAGTTTGCTTGGGGTGGAGAAGCCTTGGCCTTCATGAGTTCTTGTTCCGCCTTGAGAGCACCAATGTAGTAGTCGCCGATGGACTTGTAGTTCTCGAGGAAGATGGTCTTGGAGATGTCGTTGTAATCCCATCATGAAGTGGAACTTCATCGAAATGGGGTCGCCCACGCCGCTCGCCAGAAGGCAATCATCATCTCCTTGAAGTACTTGTCGATGGACTTGGATCCTTGGGTGGTGTTCTCCAATTGGTGTCGAGTTGTTCCGTAGGTTGGAGGCACAAACTCTCGCCGTAAAGCTCTCTTCGTCTTGGGCCAACTCATCTCGTAGCTCTCCGAAGGTGTGTGAAGCCACCATGTCGAGGCGTAGTCGTGGAAGTTTCTTGTGGCGCACTTCACTTGATCTTCGGGACGAACTTGATGTAGCTTGAGGTAGTCGTCCATCAAACGCTCCCACTCGAGGTACTCCTCGGGTTCTTGAGTCCCATAGAAAGGAATCGCGTGGTCGATGTCGAGGTCGTAGTAGCTCATGGAAGTCGCGGACTTGAGCTTGGGTAGCTTCTCTTAAGTGTAGACTTGAGGTTCTTGTTGGCGAAGATGCCATATGTCCGTAGGCGAAGATGCCTTGAAGTTGCTTGGCGAAGATGCCAATGGAGATGGTGAAGTCGTTGAGCGGTTGTTGGTGTTGAGATCTTGACCTTCACGTTCTTGTTGTTGATGGTGTCGATGCCGATGTGATCTTGCCGGAGATGGTAGCTCGGAAGCATGTGCTCTTGAGCGTCTTCTCGAAGATGAGGAAGATCGCTTGTAGGACTTGATGAGGGCTTTGATCTCCTCCATTTTAGCTTGCATCTTGGCGTCGGAGTTGTTGTTCATGGCATCGAACTCGTCGTTGTTGTTGTAGACCGAAGATGAAATGCCTTGCCTATCCATCACAAGACTCGAGTAGAGGTGAGTAGGAAATGAGATAAACAATACCAAGTTACCTTTTCCCAGAGTTGAGGATGTATCCCGTGTCACTCAATGTGAGATGAAAGAATAGTGGAATTGGTACCGGACTTGTTCACTCACACCTACAAGTAAAGGCTTATGGTAGAGCTCGGTGAGGATAGTGGCACAAAAATTTGATGCAAAATGTTAGCAAGAGTCAATAATGTTGAAAAAGATTCACAAATTCGCAAGTGAAACAAATGGACCAATAGCAATGAAAGGTACACGGAGACACACACACGGATAGATAAATGGGGTCGTGCAACCAAGGAATGAGCACAAAATGTGGAATCCACGGAAAACGCTCGTGTTGCACAACTCAAGAGAGACGCTAGCACGATTGCTCAATAGGCGGATACGACACTTGTGCACAACCTATAAGATGCAAAATGGATATACTTTCTATCCCAAGTATGCTATGTATGTATGGTTCCCGGTTGATGTAGGGTGGAACCCTAATTCGTCGATCTTTCACGTTTGGAGGGGATCCTACGGAGGGAACACGAAGAACGCGCGGAAGAACGAGAGGAAACGCGGGGAAAACGAGGGAGGAACACTCAACCAACAAGGATCAATCACACAAGGTCTAGATCATCATACACACAGAGTGATACATGGTCCAAAATCAACAAAGGAAAGATACAAAGGTAGCCGTTTTCTCCTACGAGGAGGTCTTGAATCCACGAGGGATCTTCCCGTAGATAGGGTCTTGAATCGGATGGATCTTCTCCTAGACGGAGGTCCTGATCTCCGTGGAGAAGTACCGGTGGATGAGCAAAGGCTCTCACACACAAATATGAGCTAATCCAATGCTAAGTCTCAAAGTGAGGAGAGGGGGTCCTATATATAGAGTCTGGGGCGAAGGGGTACATGGGCTCAGCCCAACACGCCAAGACGCAGCATCGGCCGGATGATCCGGACGAGGTCCGGATGATCCGGCTGGTCCGGACGGTCCAAAGTGGGGACCTCGATGAGCCGGAGGCTCGGCTGGTGGAGGCGACGGGCCGGATGTCCGGCCGGTGGTCCGGACGTCCGGCGGGTCCGGATGATCCGGCCGGGTCCGATGATCCGGCCGGAGGGAGCTTCTGCTGCCTTGGTCGAGAGAGCCGGATCGTCCGGACCGGGTCCGGATCATCCGGCTCGTCCGGATCGTCCGCCTCCGTCCGGATCGTCCGCATCCTTGTCCTTGTTGCTTTCTCCTCTCCGCCTTCATGCGTGTCTTCCGCTTCGGTTCTCCTTGCTTCCAAGCCTCTTCATGGTCGACTCCTCGGTGCCTGAGTATGCATAGAGTTTCCGTTTGAGGTAGTAACCATGTCTCATGTGAATCGAAGGAGAGTTGTGAGAGGAGTGATGTCACCTCGTTTTCAAGAGCTCTTGCACGTGCTCGAGTCATTGGTCCTGGTGGTGTTGTAGGTGTTGATGTAGAGTCCATGGGGATGATGGAAGGATGCTCTGCATCATATCCCCTCCCTTCAAAAGGATCCGACCTCGGATCTAGATCTTCATCACCATGGAAAGGCGAGAGGTCTTTGACGTTGAAGGTGTCGCTCACGTTGTACTTGTCGCTTGGTAGGTCGAGCTTGTAGGCGTTGTTGTTGTAGCGCATAACACCTTGAAGGGTCCATCGCTCGGGTAGAAGTTTGACTTGCGCTCGCTGGGGAAGCTGCCTTGCGAAGATGTAGCCACACGAGATCGCCTATGTTGAAGATCATGGGTTGCTTGTTGATGTTGAGTTTGGTCGCTAGTCGTTGTTCTTGGCGCCGATGGTGTTTCTTGTATCTTCATGCATCTTTTTGATGTAGCTTGCATGGGCACTTGCGTCGAGGTTGGTGCGCTCTTGTAGAGGTAGAGGTAGGATGTCCAATGGGGACAATGGGTTGAAGCCGTAGACGACCTCGAATGGGGTCTTGCCGGTCGTCGAATGTCTTGCGCGGTTGTAGGCGCATTTCGGCGATGGGTAGACACGCCTCCACTCCTTGATGTTCTTCTTGATCAACACGCCAAGTAGAGTGGAGAGCGTCCGTTGGTCACCTCCGTTTGGCCGTCGGTTTGAGGATGGTATGCGGAGGAGAACAAGAGCTTGATTCCGAGCTTGGCGCAAAGAGTTTTCCAAAAGTAACTCAAGAACTTGACGTCGCGATCGGAGACGATTGACTTTGGTACTCCATGGAGGCGCAAGATTTCCCTACAAAATAGATTTGCAATATGTGAAGCATCGCTCACCTTGTTGCAAGGAATGAAATGTGCCATTTTAGAAAATCTGTCCACAACAACAAATACGGAGTCCTTTCCATTTTGAGTTCTAGGCAAACCAAGTACAAAGTCCATGCTAATGTCTTCCCAAGGTTGGTAAGGAATAGGAAGAGGCATGTAAAGACCATGAGATTGAGCTTTTGACTTAGCTTTGCAGCATGTTGAGCATCTTGTGGTGAAGCGTGAGACGTCTCGAAACATCTTTGGCCAAAAGTAGTTCTTGGAGAGCGTGGCGAAAGTCTTGTCGCGTCCAAAGTGTCCCATGAGTCCGCCTCCATGAGCCTCTTGCAAAAGTAGCAAACGAAGAGAAGACTCGGGTATGCAAAGTTTGTTAGCTCTCATAAGATAACCATCCTTGAGGTAATATTGTTCCCAAGATGTATGCGTCAAACATTTAGCATAATGAGGTGCAAAAGATGGATCACTAGCATACAATTCTTTGATGTGCTCAAAGCCAATAACATTCAACTCAAGTTGGGTGACAAGCGTGCATATGCGTGAAAGAGCATCGGCAACTACATTTTCCTTGCCCTTAATGTACTTGATCACATATGGAAAAGATTCGATAAATTCACTCCATTTGGCATGACGCTTGTTCAATTTAGTTTGACCTTTTAAGTACTTAAGCGTTTCATGATCGGTATGGATGACAAACTCATGAGGTCTAAGATAATGTTCCCAAACATTTAGCACACGCACTAAAGCATACAATTCTTTGTCATACACGGGATAGTTAAGTTGAGCACCGGAGAGTTTTTCACTAAAATAAGCAATGACTCGTTTTTCTTGCATTAAAACTCCGCCAATTCCGGTACCACTTGCATCACAATGGACCTCAAAAGTTTTGTCAAAATTGGGCAAAGCAAGAATCGGAGCATGAGTAAGTAAAGACTTGAGCTCATCAAAAGCGTTGGATTGCAAAGGTCCCCAAACAAAAGGAGTATTCTTCTTACTCAAAGCATGCAAAGGAGCTGCAATAGTGCTAAAGTTTTTCACAAAGCGGCGATAAAAACCTGCAAGACCAAGGAAACTTCACACTTGTTGCAAATTGGTGGGTTGGGGCCAAGTTTTAATTGCTTTGATCTTAGTTTCATCAACATGGACACCCTTGGAAGAGACAACGAATCCCAAAAAAACCACTTTGTCAACTCCAAAAGTGCATTTCTTCAAGTTGGCATAAAGACTTACTTTTCGAAGTGTTTGCAAAACAAGCTTAACGTGATCAAGATGTTCTTTCATGGTTTTGCTAAACACAAGAATGTCATCGAAGTAAACCACAACAAATATTCCAATGTATGGGCGAAGTACATGATGCATAAGACGCACAAAAGTTCCGGGAGCTTCCGACAAACCCATAGGCATAACCAACCATTCATATAAGCCAAATTTTGTTTTGAAAGCAGTTTTCCATTCATCACCCTCATGAATGCGGATTTGATAATAGCCACTTTTAAGATCAATTTTGAGAAAAGTTGGCTCCACTAAGTTCATCAAGCATATCATCTAAGCGAGGAATGGGATGCCTATAGCGCACGGTGATAGCATTTATGGGTCTACAATCGAGCACAAGCGGAAACTTCCATCGGGCTTAGGCACAAGTATAACGGCACGGCACAAGGGCTTAAGCTTTCACGCACATGACCGCTTGTCGAGTAGTTGTTGTACTTGCCGCTGAATCTCCTTGGTTTCTTCGGGATTGACATGGTAGGGAGCTTTGTTTGGAAGTGGCGCCCGGGATGAGGTCGATTCGATGCTCAATGCCTCAAGAGGAGGTAGACCCGAGGTAGCTCATCGGGAAAACATCTTGAAATTCCTGCAAAAGAGATTGAAACACCAAAGGTAGCTCATGAGTGGTGTTAGTTTGTGGTTCTCCATCCTTGCACACTAGGACAAAGTGCATCACACTCGATGGGTTCTCACACACTTCTCTCATCTCATGTTTGGTGGCTAATAGTATGAGGTTTTTCTCTAGGCTAAGAGGCGCCAAATTTGGCTTGTGGCTCTCACTCACTTTTTGGTGGCTCACTTTCTCACTCTTCTCGCTTTGGTTGGTGGCTTGTTTGTCGGCTATCACTTGACTAGGAGACATGGGTCGAGGACATATTCTTTGCCTTTCATCTTGAAGCTATAGTGGTTTGTACGCCCATTGTGGTAGACACCACGGTCGAATTGCCATGGCCGACCAAGGAGGAGGTGGCAAACGGTCATTGGGACCACATCACACTCCAAAGTGTCTTCATATGCACCGATTTTGAAGGATACTTGGACCGTATGCTCAACTCAGATAGTGCCGAGAGTCACTTAGCCATTGAACCTTGTATGGTTGCGGATGGTTCTTTTTGACCAATTGGAGCTTGGAGCATAGTTCTTCGCTTGCCAAATTGTGGCAACTACCTCCATCGATGATGACCTTGACGGATCTCCCATTGATGCCGCCTTTGTGTGGAAGATGTGGCATCGCTGGTCTTCTTCTTGGTGATGTTGAAGTGTCAAGACTTTGGAGACAACAAGAGCGGGCTTGTATCTTCATCACAAAAGACTTGATCATCTTCATCCTCGTTGATGCGCCGGTGCATGGCCACTTGCTCAATAGCGCCCATTTCATCTTCACTCATTGAGTCGTGAGGTGCCATTGTCGCTGAGTATCATGGTGCGCTTGTTGGTGCATTCATATGACTTGTGGCCTCGGCCGCCGCAAGTAAAACACTTGAAGGAGCTTGTCTTGACGGTCTCATCGGTTGAAGTAGATGATGAAGCACGCGGCTTGGAGTTGCTTGTAGTAGGAGGAGGACGACTTGAGCTTGTAGAAGTTTTCTTGTAACTTGACTTGTCGTCGTTGCTTGGAAAAGGCTTGGTTGATGTCGAAGTTGGAGTAGTTGTTGAAGCTTGGTTGTTGGAGAGGCCAGATGTCTTGGATGAGTACTTGGCGCATTTGAAGTCATCTTGCACTTGTCGTTCCGCCTTTGTAGCTTGATGCACGAGCTCAATGAGGTTGGAGTAAGGTTGGAAGTCGGCGATCTTCTTGATGGGATGGTTGAGTCCATTCAAGAATCGTGCCATTGTTTGCTCATCATCTTCCTTGACATTGGCTCGAATCATGGCAATCTCCATCTCTTTGTAGTATTCTTCAACACTCTTTGTTCCTTGCTTGAGGAGTTGTAGCTTTTTGAAGAGATCACGGTTGTAGTAGGTGGGCACAAAGCGTGCTCTCATGACATCCTTCATTTGAGCCCAAGTGGTGATTGGAGGTTCACCTCTTGCTTGTCGGCGCTCAAGGACTTGTTCCCACCATATGAGCACATAGTCTTGGAACTCAAGTGATGCCATAGCGATCTTCTTCTCTTCCTCATAGTTGTGCAAACGAAAGATTTTGTCGACCTTCAATGCCCATGAGAGGTATTCTTCGGGATCATTGGTTCCATTGAACTTGGGCATTGTGAACTTGAGTTTGCCATAGCGATGTTCTTCATTGTTTTGAGGTCGATGTTGATGATGACGTTCTTGACGTGGAGGGCAATCATCCTCATGTTGCTCTTGGCGAGGAGGAAGTCCATGATCAACTTGCTCTTGTTGACCTTGAGGGTGAGGTTGAGCTTGAGGAGCTTGTGGAGGAGCTTGTTGAGCTTGATGTTGCGCACGTGAATGGTAGTTCCTCTCTTGTATTTCTTCTCGAAGGGATTCCTCTTGATTGCGCCTTTCGCGATTGCGGTTGGCGAGAGCTCGACTTGATGCTTGAAGGGCGCGCTCCGCCTCAAGAGCTTGTGCTTCACGTTGTTGTTGTTGAAGACGTTGAGCTTCGGCGTCTTGTTGCTCTTGGTGTAGGCGCGCCGTTTGTTCTTGTTGGTGACGAAGACGTTGTCGTTTTGAGCTTGAGCAAACGCCATTTGGCTCGATTGAGGACGAGGAGCTTCTTTATCAACTTGCTCTTGGAGATTCTTGTCGTGAAGCGGGTTGCGAGATGCATGACGGTCTTGACGCTGCTCTCGACGAAGAATGTTCGATGACGGTGTACTTGTGTCGGAGAAGGAGTCGCTTGAGTGGCGACTTGAGTGGCTCCGCCTTGAGTGTGAAGAGGTAGAAGTACGCCGTTTACCAACAAGGCGCGGATCTCGCCCATTCTTGCATCATTCTCTTTCTTGTGCGCTGCCGAGTTTGTTGTCGGCAATCTCGCACGCTTTCGAGAGTCGCAAGTCGGTGGAGAGGTTGTCTATGCGTCACTCATTGCTTGTTGCTCTTGATGGAGAGCTCGCTATGCGCCAAAGAGGTGGCTCTTGGTGACGATGATGACATGTCGTCGTCTTGCTCGATGAAGAGTGGATTTGTAGAAGAACTTGGCCTATCCATCATTTCAAGCAAATTGTGAGTGGTAGAAGGAGAAGAATGAATACCAATGTACCTTTGACCGAAATTGAAGATGAATCAAGTTCACTCAAATGCGGACAATGAAATAGCACTATTGGTACCGATCCTTGTCGATTCTCACACCTACACAAGTAAAAGCCTTTGGTGGAGCTTGGTTAGGATGGTGGCACAAAATTGTTTGCAATCGTTAGCTTGACTCAAAAATGTTGAAGAAGATTCGCAAATTCGCATATGCAACAAGTAGACCAAGCAAGTAGTGGTACACGGAAACACACACGCAAATAGATAAATGGGATTGTGCAAACCAAAAGTTAGCCAAAATGTGGAGTCCACGAAAATGCTCTTGTTGCACAATACTAGAGAGACGCTAGCACGATTGCACCATAGGCGGATACGGAGCTTGTGCACAACCTACTAGGCAAAAATGCAACGATCTCTATCCCAAGTATACTATATGTATGGTATTTCGGTGCAATGATCCAAGATGATCTTATGTGACAATCTTAATGTTGTATGATGCTATGCTTGTTGCTTATAAGCTCTTTGCTTAACTTTCCTCTTTGCTTAAAAGCTTGAGTGGCTCTTTCTCTTTTGAGCTCTTTTCTTATGCAAACTTGACGAACTAAGATATCAATTGTGTATGCGTTGACAACTTTGTGACACACAAGTTGATTCCGAGATATGCACCTCAAAGGTATGTATGATATGGTGTATGCAACTAATGTGCACAAGTCACGTTGCGGCAATACTCAATGGCTAGTCTCGTGGGTAAGCAACGCAAAAGATGGTATATGATGGTTATCAATGCAATTGCAAGGTATGACAAAGATGTCGCCGATGTTACCGTCTCAGAGCGAAGATGAGTAGCCACCAAAATGAGCGCTTGTTGTTGATGTCACATCACGCTTAGATAGCCAAACACAAGAGGACACGGAAATCTCACTCAAATTGTCGAACTCAAATTCGAATGGTAGTACGGAGGTTGTGTCTTGGGGTTTGGCAAGTGGAAATGGTGGTGGATGGGGTGAGGAGGGTGTATGTAGGTATATGTGGAGGTGGTGGTGGAGAAGGACCGCAGAAATGCAGCTTCAGCAGAGAAGCCGGATGATCCGGCCAGAGCCGGATGATCCATGCGAGTCCGGATGATCCGGACTTGGTCCGGATGATCCGGGCAGGTCAACCACGCACGGGAATGGCTCGGGAAGAACACGAAAATGGGGTGGAATTTGACGATTTCGGGGATTTTGGGTGGATTTCGAGGGGGAAGGTGGGGAAACACAAGATCCACGAGTTACACAATCAATCCACGGATCAAAAACAACAAAACATCATCAAAACTAACAAATCACAAAAAATTTTGGGGGTTTTTTGTGGGGATTTTCGGTTTTAGGACGAAAACAACAAAATCAAGCTAGAAATCACGAGGTAGGGGCTCCAAAACGTGATCAACGTGGCTCATGATACCATATGATGTAGGGTGGAACCCTAATTCGCCGATCTTTCACGCTTGAGGGGATCCTACGAGGGAACACGAAGAACACGCGGAAGAACTAGAGGAAACATGGGGAAAACGAGGAGGAACACTCAACCAACAAGGATCAATCACACAAGGTCTAGATCATCAAGCACACAGTGATACATGGTCCAAAATCAACAAAGGAAAGATACAAAGGTAGCCGTTCTTCTCCGGAGGAGGTCTTGAATCCACGAGGATCTTCCCAGATAGGGGTCTTGAATCTGGATCTTCTCCTAGACGGAGGTCCCGATCTCTGTGGAGAAGTACCGTGGATGAGCAAAGGCTCTCACACACAAATATGAGCTAATCCAATGCTAAGTCTCAAAGTGAGGAGAGGGGTCCTATATATAGAGTCCAGGCCATGGGCTCAGTCTTTGGCGGATGATCCGGACGAGGGTCCGGATGATCCGGCTGGTCCGGACGGTCCCAAGTGGGGACCCCGATGAGGACATCAATACCATTGTTACACCCACAGCCCCTGCCGCTATACATACCGGACCAATTACTAGAGCTCACAAGACGCCAACTAAATTACTGTGTACTTTCGCTTTCTTGGTAATGATTCTAATGTTCATGAGAATATGATGTCGCTTAAATTGGATACATTTGTTTTGCTTACAAATGAAGGGCCTAGCTTGGAGAAGGATGAACATTGGAGCAAGAACACACATGGAGTTGATGGCATGCTAAGGGGATCAAGAACGGAGTTACAAGTGATGATTTCAGACTTTGAAGCCACCATAAGGAGTGCATGAAGCCTTGGACGAAATATACAAGATGCCACTTCATAATATTCGTCCATAGGCTATTCTAGGTGCTACGTCACCTTATTATTGGGCCAGGCCCATGTAATTTCGAAATACATTAGTATAGGCTATTTTAGAGTCCGTATGTGTGGGGAAATAAGAGATAGGGTTAGTTTCGACCCTCCACCAAGGGCCACGAAATTCACCCCTCTTCCTCCATATATACAGCCCTTAGGGCACCGCTTAGACTTGGGTTTTGTTTAGATCAAAAGTTCGCCATAGCTGCAACTTCGCAGATTTCGCTTGTGTTCAACGACCAAACAAAGGCGCCACAGTAACCCCACCTTGATCAATAAAGCTTTCATCTTATATTCGCAATATCCAGATTGCAATCTCAGCTTGCTTGTTCTTCGCTTGCTCGCAGGAAATAGACCTCGTGGTCGTTGATCGTGTTCGCGTGGTCAATAACCTCTCGGAGTTGGTTTAGCGATTGCTAAGGCGCGACGCCCTCGCACGCTCAGAGTCGGATCGCCAAAGTCGACTTCCACCAAAGCGAAATCCACCATCTCATCGAAAGACGGACACCTTTGCCTCTATCAAGTGGTATCGATTTCCGTGTTGCTCGGTGAGATTTTACAGCTTTTCGTAGTTTAGATCGAGTCTGTTCTTCATACCTACAGTCCACGAAAAAGCCAAAAAAAATTAGGTTAGGTCATCATATCCAACCAATCGAGCCTTTGCATAATCTTTTTCAGATTTGCGTTGTTGAATTTATGTTGCATCGCCGTGTCGAGTTGCTGGTCTTAGAGTCTAGTCTTTAGAGTTTCGAGTTTCGGTCATAAGTTGTCACGCCGCCCGCACCATCATCATCGCCCTGCCATCTACCACCACCGCTTATCCGCCACCGCTCAATCCGTATCCATATACCACCACCGCGCCATATACCACCACCGCTATATATACCACCACCATATATCCACCACCAATCCGAGTTCCTTGCATATTAGATTTGTTTTCGGGATCCATCTAAATTCCGATTCGTGTTTCCTTGTCTGAGTAGGTTTCGGATTCCAGCAATCTTTTGCCGTCCGTAGAAGAGGTTGGTTTCCAAAAAAAAAAAAAAAAATTAGACCCAAAATTTAGTCCGGAAACCACCCTCCGTTTAGGCCCAAAATTTTCCAAAAACGCACGGGATAAAAAATTTTCTGGCTATCCTATTTTTAGGTGTTTCTAAGCGTATTGAGCCATCAAGAGTTAGAGAAAGTTTTTTGACCTGCTTCAGCTTTTGGGTCCGGCAAAAAAAAAAAAAAAAATTTGGTCAAAAAATTTCGTGCCCATCCCGTCGGCTTGACTGGAAGAGTTTTGAGACACTCGCCATTATAGTGATTTTTCAAAAAAAAAAAAAAGCAGCAAAAAAAAAAAAAAAAAAAAAAAAAAAAAAAAGAGCGAAAAAAAATCAGAGTGTGCTTTTCCTTTGTTTACGCAGCAGCCGTGATTTTGTTAGTGTTCTAGGCTCGCCTCTAGCACGGTTCAGCCTAGGACCAAAGACAAGATCTGCTGCTGAGCGCTTATTCAACTTTGCATCTCTCGATTTGATTATTGTCAACCTTTTTGCTACCATATTATAAGCCTTCCCAGCTCCACATACATCTACGCCGTATGCTTGATTCTCCCCGTAATCGCTATAGCCAAGCTTTGAGAGTTTTGACTACAACGGTTGCCGATCACCTCCGCTGCTTGGGTAAGAACTGTAAGAATTTGAGATTTGCTTCACGGATTTGTGACTGCCCACCACACCACCACCACCACTTCCTAGTAGTCTCAGAGGATCATATTCTTGTGTGTTTCTATTGTCGCTAACCATGGCAGGAACACAGCCGATGAGATCGATTGGGAGAACTCGACAAACAAACAGCTACATGATAAGTTTCAAAGAAATGATGATTGGACAGTGCAAGATGTGGTAAACAGATTTGACGAGGCCATGGAGAAGATAGATGGCATTGAGAAGACGCTTGAAACAAAGCTTGATAGCAAGTTTGATGAATTGCTCGCTGCTTTTCCACAACCACCGCCGGCTGCACCTATCGCACCTCTCAAGAACGACAACAACTACGCCCTTCCGAATCAAGATGGACGAGCTCAGCGGTTCCTATTGAGCCAGACAAAATTCTGTGCCGCTGCTCACATGTTGGTGCTTCTTTGGCTCCTCGCCATCGCTGCTGCCGGTACCGACGAGGATGATTATGTGGAAGATTACGAGGATGAGGTTGATCAACATCGTAACTACGCAACCACCAGCACCACAACCACCGTGTCGCCCACATGCAAATAATGGCAATGTTAGGGCTCCCCTCAGTACGCGATCATGACCATCTCCCTAAACTGAAATTGAATATTCCACCATTTGAGGGTAGATATGTTCCTGATATATATCTTACTTGGGAGTTAGAAACTGAACAACGATTTACATGTTTACAATATCCCGAGGAGAGACGTGTTCCTGCTGCTGTTTGTGCTTTCACTAGCTTTGCATGTGTTTGGTGGTCCTAACATTGTAGATTATATCCTGCTCCAGCTACTTGGGCTGCTTTGAAAACTGCTATGCGTACTCGCTGGTTCCACCATATTATCAACGTGAATTACTTCAAAATTGCAGCGCTTAAGACAAGGAAAAATTCTGTAGAAGAATATTATCGTGAATTACAAACCGCTTGATTAGATGTGGTATTGTTGAGGAGAATGAAGCTATGCTTGCACGCTTTCTCGGGTGGATTAAATAGAGAGATTCGCACCATTCTAGACTATAAGGATTATAATAATATCACTGCTTATTCCATCTTGCTTGTAAAGCTGAACGTGAAGTGCAGGATCGATGTGCATTGGCGCCGCACTAACTTTTCTCGCAGTCGACCTTCATCATGGACACCACGTGCATCATCTACTTCCACCGCACCATCACCTCCTTCAGTGCCACCTCCAACCGTGATACAAGAAAGCGTGCACAACCACCACTATCTCGCCAAGAGCACACCGCTGGGCCTCGCACAGAGCTCTTCTTCCATGGCGCCAACAGGCACACAAGTGATATTATTTGTCGTCATTGTAAGGGAAGAGGACATTTTATGAGAGAATGCAAATCTCAGCGTGTGATGATTGCTACGAGGATGGTGGGTATGAGTCCGCTAGTGACTATGATGAGGAGACTTTGGCTCTTATTACACATGAGGAACACGGTGGAGATGATTCGATCATGAGACACAATACATGGCTGTCAAGATGCCGACAGTATGAATGTTTAGTTGCTCAACGTGTTTTGAGTGTGCAGGTTACACAAGTGAGCAAAATCAGAGGCATAATTTGTTCCATACAAAGGAGTTGTGAAGGAACGCTCTATTCAAGGCCATCATAGATGGAGGGAGCTGCAACAACTTGGCTAGCATGGAGATGGTGGAGAAGCTATCTCTCACCACAAGACCACATCCACATCCTTACTACATCCAATGGTTCAACAACAGCGCAAGGTGAAGGTAACACGACTGCTCGTGTGCATTTTAGTATCTCTACATATGCTGATTATGTTGATTGTGATGTGGTACCTATGCAAGCATGTTCCTTGTTACTTGGTAGACCATGGCAATTTGATAAAAATTGTACACCATGGTAGAAACAATCAAGATACTCTTGTTCATAAGGATAAAAATATTACTTTGCTTCCTATGACTCCTGAGTCCATTTTGAAAGATGATATTAATAGAGCTAATAAAGCAAAACAGAGAAAAATAAGAGTGAAAATCAGATTGTGGCAAAAGAATTTGAGCAACACATGAAGCCTAATAATAAACCATCTACTGTTGCTTCTGAAATTAAATTGAAAAGTGCATGTTTACTTGCCACCAAATCTGATATTGATGAGCTAGATTTTGGCAAATCTATTTGCTATGCTTTTGTGTGCAAAGAGGCATTATTTTCATTCGAGGACGTGTTTTCCTCTTTGCCCCTCGCTGTCACTAACATTTTGCAGAGTTCACGACGCTTTCCACAAGACGTGCACCGGATTACCACCTATTCGAGGGATTGAGCATCAAATTGACTTAATTCCCGTGCATCATTACCCAACCGCACCATACCGCACTCAATCCAGAGGAGACGAAGGAGATTATGCGCCAAGTACAGAGAGCTGCTCGACAAAGGTTATATACGCCAATCCCTTAGTCCTTGTGCTGTTCCTATTATTCTAGTGCCGAAAAAGGATGGTACGTCACGTATGTGTGTTGATTGTAGAGGCATCAATAATATTACTATTCGTTATCGCCACCCTATTCCTAGGCTAGATGATATGCTTGATGAATTGAGTGGCTCTACAATATTCTCCAAAGTTGATTTATGAGTGGATACCATCAAATTCGTATGAAATTGGGAGATGAATGGAAAACAGCATTTAAAACTAAGTTTGGATTATATGAGTGGTTAGTCATGCCTTTTGGGTTAACTAATGCACCTAGTACTTTCATGAGATTAATGAACTAAGTTTTACGTGTTTTCATTGGACGATTTGTGGTAGTCTATTTTGATGATATACTGATTTATAGCAAATCTTTGGAAGAACATTTGGAACATTTACGTGTTGTTTTTAATGCTCTACGTGATGCACGCTTGTTTGGTAACCTTGGGAAGTGCACCTTTGCACCGACCGAGTATCTTTTCTTGGCTATGTTGTTACTCCACAGGAATTGAAGTTGATAAAGCCAAGATTGAAGCTATTGAGAGTTGGCCGCAGCCCAAAACGGTCACACAAGTGAGGAGTTTCCTTGGCCTCACTGGTTTCTATAGGCGCTTTGTGAGAGATTTCAGCACCATTGCTGCACCTCTCAATGAGCTTACAAAGAAGGATGTGCCTTTTGTTTGGGGTACCGCACAGAAGAAGCCTTCACGGTATTGAAAGCTAAGTTGACACATGCCCTTTACTCCAACTTCCTGATTTTAATAAGACTTTTGAGCTTGAATGTGATGCTAGTGGAATTGGATTAGAGGTGTGTTATTACAAGATGGCAAACCTGTTGCATACTTTTCTCGAAAAATTGAGGGGCCTAGTCTGAATTACTCTACTTATGATAAAGAATTATATGCTCTTGTTCGGACTTTAGAAACATGGCAACATTATTTATGGCCCAAAGAATTTGTTATACATTCTGATCATGAATCTTTGAAACATATTAAAAGTCAAGCTAAACTGAATCGTAGACATGCTAAATGGGTTGAATTCATTGAGACTTTCCTTATGTCATTAAACACAAGAAGGGTAAAGAAAATGTTATTGCTGATGCATTGTCTCGTCGCTATACTATGCTTTCACAACTTGACTTCAAAATATTTGGTTTGGAGACCATCAAAGATCAATATGTGCATGATGCTGATTTTAAAGATGTATTGCAGAATTGTAAAGAAGGAAGAACATGGAACAAGTTTGTCGTTAATGATGGATTTGTATTCCGTGCTAACAAGCTATGCATTCCAGCTAGCTCCGCTCGCCTTTTGTTGTTGCAGGAGGCGATGGAGGAGGACTAATGGGACACTTTGGCGTGAAGAAGACGGAGGACGATTTGCTACACATTTCTTTTGGCCAAAGATGAGACGGATGTTGAGCGCTTTATTGCTCACTGCACTACATGTCAAAAAGCTAAGTCACGACTCAATCCTCATGGTTTATATATGCCTTTGCCTGCACTCTAGTGTTCCTTGGGAGGATATATCGATGGACTTTGTTTTAGGTTTACCTAGAACAAAGAAGGGAGGGATAGCATATTTGTTGTCGTGGATAGATTCTCAAAATGGCACACTTTATACCATGTCATAAAAGCGATGATGCCGTCAATGTTGCTGATTTGTTCTTTCGTGAAATTATTCGCTTGCATGGTGTGCCAAATACTATTGTTTCAGATCGTGATACTAAATTTCTTAGCCACTTTTGGAGATGTTTATGGGCTAAGTTGGGGACTAAACTGGTTTTAGTACTACTTGTCACCCCAAACCGATGGATAAACTGAAGTAGTCAATAGAACATTGTCTACTATGCTTAGGGCTGTTCTAAAGAAAAATAAGAAAATGTGGGAGGAATGCTTGCCTCATATTGAATTTGCTTATAATCGCTCATTGCATTCTACTACTAAGATGTGCCCTTTTGAAGTTGTGTATGGTTTCCTACCTCGTGCACCTATTGATTTGTTGCTTCTTCCATCTTCGGAGAAGGTTAATTTTGATGCTAAAGAACGTGCTGAATTGATTTTAAAAATGCATGAGTTAACTAAGGAAAACATTGAGCGATGAATGCTAAATATAAACTTGTCGGAGATAAGGGTAGAAAACATGTTGTGTTTGCACCGAGATCTTGTTTGGTTACATTTGCGTAAGGATAGATTTCCGATTTGCGCAAATCAAAGCTAATGCCACGTGCTGCTGGTCCCTTTAAGGTGTTGGAGAAAGTAAATGATAATGCATATAAACTTGAGCTGCCTGCAGATTTTGGGGTTAGTCCCACTTTTAACATTGCAGATTTGAAGCCATATTTGGGTGAGGAAGATGAACTTCCGTCGAGGACGACTTCATTTCAAGAAGGGAGGATGATGAGGACATCAATACCATTGTTACACCCACAGCCCCTGCCGCTATACATACCGGACCAATTACTAGAGCTCACAAGACGCCAACTAAATTACTGTGTACTTTCGCTTTCTTGGTAATGATTCTAATGTTCATGAGAATATGATGTCGCTTAAATTGGATACATTTGTTTTGCTTACAAATGAAGGGCCTAGCTTGGAGAAGGATGAACATTGGAGCAAGAACACACATGGAGTTGATGGCATGCACAAGGGATCAAGAACGGAGTTACAAGTGATGATTTCAGACTTTGAAGCCACCATAAGGAGTGCATGAAGCCTTGGACGAAATATACAAGATGCCACTTCATAATATTCGTCCATAGGCTATTCTAGGTGCTACGTCACCTTATTATTGGGCCAGGCCCATGTAATTTCGAAATACATTAGTATAGGCTATTTTTAGAGTCCGTATGTGGGGAAATAAGAGATAGGGTTAGTTTCGACCCTCCACCAAGGGCCACGAAATTCACCCCTCTTCCTCCATATATACAGCCCTTAGGGCACCGCTTAGACTTGGGTTTTGTTTAGATCAAAAGTTCGCCATAGCTGCAACTTCGCAGATTTCGCTTGTGTTCAACGACCAAACAAAGGCGCCACGTAACCCCACCTTGATCAATAAAGCTTTCATCTTATATTCGCAATATCCAGATTGCAATCTCAGCTTGCTTGTTCTTCGCTTGCTCGCAGGAAATAGACCTCGTGGTCGTTGATCGTGCTCGGCGCGGGTCAATAACCTCTCGGAGTTGGTTTAGCGATTGCTAAAGCGCGACGCCCTCGCACGCTCAGTAGTCGGATCGCCAAAGTCGACTTCCACAAAGCGAAATCCACCATCTCATCGAAGACGGACACCTTTGCCTCTATCGACCTTGATGAGCCGGAGGCTCTACCGGTGGAGGCGACGGGCGGATGTCCGGCCAGTGGTCCGGACATCCGGCGGGTCCGGATGATCCGAGCCGGGTCCGGATGATCCGGCCGGGAGGAGCTTCTGTTGCCTTGATCGTCAGAAGCCGGATCGTCCGGACCGGGTCCGGATCATCCGGCTCTGTCCGGATCGTCCGCCTCCGTCCGGATTGTCCGCATCCTTGTCCTTGTTGCTTTCTCCTCTCCGTCTTCATGCGTGCCTTCCGCTTCCGGTTCTCCTTGCTTCCAAGCCTCTTCATGGTCGACTCCTCGGTGCCTGAGTATGCATAGAGTTTCCGTTTGAGGTAGTAACCATGTCTCATGTGAATCGAAGGAGAGTTGTGAGAGGAGTGATGTCACCTCGTTTTCAAGAGCTCTTGCACGTGCTCGAGTCATTGGTCCTTGTGGTGTTGTAGGTGTTGATGTAGAGTCCATGGGGATGATGGAAGGATGCTCCGCATCACCGGTGTTTCTCTCAAGCATGATATCATATGATGTAGATTTTGGTATGGCTCTTATGTGCAATGGGGTATGATGCTATGGCACTTGCTCACGAGCTCTTTGCTCTCTTTTTGCTTAAAAGCTTTTTCTCTTTTTTTTCTATGGCCACTTTTGTACAATGCACAAACCAAGATAGCAATTGTGTATATGCGGGAACAAACTTGAGGCACAATGGATGATATGATACCAATATGATATGGTATGTATGCAATGGAAGTTATGGACCACTAATGTGCACAAGTAACGTTGCCGGCAATACTCAAATGGCTAGTCTCGATAGGTAAGTGACGCAAAATGGGCTAGGGGTTAACAATGCAATTTGCAAGGGGATATACAAAGGTGTCGTCGAGGTTACCGTCCTTTGCGATGATGAGTGGCGGTGTTCTTGGTGTAGATACCAAGATGATGGAGACTCGTCCCTAAGTAGCCGAAACACCTTAGGAAACGGAAAAACCGCAAACTCAAAATCTCAAATGACAAATGTCAAAATGGTGGTAGCGGAAAGCGGTGGTGGTGTTGCACTAAGCAATGCGGAAGTGGAATGATGGGCTATACACGAGTCGGAGTTGACATTGCCGTTCCTGATAGAGGCGGGGTGTCCCGATCTTTCGATGAGATGATAGCTATCGATTTGGTGGAGACGACTTTGACGATCCGACTACAAACGTGCACGACGTTGCGCCTTAGCAATCGCTAAACCAACTCCGAGAGGTTATTGACCAGGCCGGAGCACAATCAACCTGACCACGAAGGTCTATTCCTGCAAGCAATCGAAGAACAAGCAAGAATATGATAAAAGCAATCTGAATATTGCGAGTATGTATGAAGTATTGATAAAGTTGGGGATCCGTAAGTGGTCTTGGTCTGGTCGTTGGACACAAACGAAGTACACGGTTTGCAATGGCTAACTTTAACTAAACAAATCCCAAGGGAAAAGCTACTAGATGGATCTACTTATATAGGAGCAAGGGGTGGCGGCCAAGGAGGTGGGAGGACATCCCAAGGCAGCCTAAAACTAACCCTAGGTCGTACAAGTCCAATGGGCCCAAATGGAGGTGACGTAACACCTTTGGACTTGTAGTTTGACTCGGATTCTGGTGCAGCGTCAGATTGTTTCGTCTATAACTCAACGCTCCGGACGGCTTTTAAGGTGATTCCAATTGTGCTGGAAAGAGCATGAAATCTTCTTTCCAACAAAAAAAGAATCACCCAATTCGAAGTCCGTATGAAATAGTTGTTGGCGTTTTGAGTCAGGTATGTCTGTGCAGTCCGAATCTGAATCCAGAACGTGAGAGACTTGGACTCTATCTTCTCTTGGGCCAAAAGTGACGTGAGAGGACTTTTTGAACAGCAAATAAACATCTCTTTCTTCCTTATCTTCATATGTGGATTGTACAAATGTCCCATACACCTGCAATTAGACAAAACACAAAAGTGTGTGAAGTATTTTTGTTCGGATAACATAAATAGATTATTGAATAGTTTGCACTAGAAATCACCGACAAATATGCATGTATGCAATATTTTGGTCATATACAAGGTACTCATGTCCTCATCATCCTCCCTTTTTGAAAATAAAGCCGCCCTCGGCGTTGCTTAATCTGAAATGTGGCTAACAAAAGAGACAAGGTGTACATGTTGTATATGTATACGCCATCCATTTTACTTCCCTTGATTTTTGCATATATGACACATGAATAGATGAGTAACTTGCATAGTTCATAAAATCTAAAGCCAACAAATTAGCACAAGAGCTAGAAGGCATGAAAATATTGCGACTCAGTTTGCACATATAAGTGAAGCTCTTATTTATTTCAAAAGATTGACAATGTTCATCATTAAACCATCCCAACATTGGTGAATAAACCTTATTTGAATCAAATTTCCATGCTACAACATGCTTAGATAAGCAAACATGCAATGAGTCAATCGACACAGAATCATCACCAAGATTAGAGGTCATATCAAAACGATTAAACATTGATTCTTTTGCATCAACAGTTAATTCAATTGGTGCTCTCAAAATTGTTGGTATTTCAGTTGTTTGATCACATGGCAAAGTCAAATTATCAACATAATCCTCTAAAATAGGTGGTGTAATCAAAGTAGTGGGTAGCTCAACACATGATGTATTCAAGTTAACTAGGGATGCATCATTCTCATGTGAAGTTATATCATCAATACCTTTATCATTACCTTGTCGCAAAGGCGTAGCTGATGTAGGTACAGACGTAGACAACGCACCATACTCTTGAGATGATGTCGCTCACAATCCGAGGTGGGGCTGCTCTAGTAGGTGCAACGGTGGAGGAACCAACCGCGGTGGTGAGCATGAACTGAATAGTAGTTGTTGTAGTCACCCAATGCATCCTCCTCAGAATCGCTCTCTCAAAGGTACAAGCACGAACATACATACTAGTAATGCAACGAGGAATATATCAAATCTTGCTCAATATCATGGTTCAAACCACCAAAAATCTATTCATTGTATCATCCTTAGATTCTTCTATGTCACAATGATGCATATAAGATTTGAACTCTTTGTAGTAAGCATGGACAGTGTTGTTGCCTTGTTCAAATTGTTCAAATTTATGAAGCAATTCACGGCGATAGTAAGGAGGGAAAAATGTTGTCTCATTACATATTTCAAATCTTTCCAAGTTGTGGGTTGGTTATCAATATTTTTCTTACAATGCACACTCCACCAAACTGAAGCAAAACCAAGAATGCTCTAGTGGCAGCTCGTACTCGCCAAGTTCGAAAAAGTCATGGTTACTAAAAACTTGTTCTACTTCAAACTCCCAAGCTAGATAAATAGCAGGATTAAATCTACCCTCAAATGACGGTAAAGAGATAACTGACCATGTGGTTGTGTGTGTTGTCCCAACTCTCGTGATGGTGAAGATGTGTTCGTCGTCCAAGAACTTCTATCTCTGAAACCTGTCATGATTAGTAGAAACAAGAAACAAAATTCGAGAATAATGTTCCTATGAACTACTAGGATGTGGTTGTAAAGTGCTCACAAGAAAGCAAATAGCAATATCTTACAAGTTCTTACCATGCGGCGGTGGTGACAGCAACCAGCGATGTCAAATAACTCAAGATTGTGTAAAGCGATTGCCGGGGAACGCGTATATACACGATGTAGAAATATGTGGAGCTGGGTTGGCTATATATGGTAGCAAAAGATTAGCAATAATCAATTCAGAGATGCAATGTTGAATAAACGCTCAACGACGAGATCTTGTCTGGTCCTAGGCTAGACCGGACTAGAGACGCGAGCCTAGAACACTAATGAGGTCACGGCGTAGCACAACTAGCATCAATAAAGGTTACTAAGTAGCTCTTGACAGCAAGATATAAGTGAAGATCACAACGGTAGTGAAGATAATGATGAAAACAACTACCAAGCAGACATACAACAACTCTCTCTCAACTTTCCTCTTGAAAAGTTTGAGCCAATTTTCTAATAAATTCTTTCAAAGAATGCTACTAACTCAAGCTTTCCAATGCAAAAAGAATCACTCAATTCCGAGTTGATATGAGGAGTCAAAGAATTCTAAAACTGGCCTGAAAAATTGGAACAAGCTGTGTTCACGAACTTCAGAGGGCAAAAAGACCTATTTAGAAGCCGATTTTGAGGTGTCAAATATTGAACTAGCTTCTGCAACTATTTAGATGCGGCTCGTCGCTAGCTTTAATTTGAGTACTCACGGAGTCAAAACGGACTTCAGATGAGGAAGATACACCTGTTTTACTAAACAGTGCGCAAAAACAGATTCCAATCCGAAGTCGTACGTGATTGATTCTAGATAGATCCGATTTTTTTCTTCTCTTTTTTTCCTCACACTTTTTTTTTCTTTTTTTCTCTCTCTTTTTCTTTTTTTTTCTTTCCTTTTTTTCTCTTTTTTTTCTCTCTTTTTTTCTCCTCTTTCCAAGACAAACTAGATAAGATGCGATTGATCCGCGAAGATGTGAATGACCTCAACTATGATTATGACAATGAACAGCGCAGAGCACGTGGTGGAAATTAATAGATGGGATGGTGGACAACGGAAGGCATAATGATGCAGCGGCGGCGTGACTAATGTGAACAGAACTCAAACTCTAAAGGAACTAGACACTAAGACCAGAACTCAACACGACGATGCAACCGATAATTCAATAATGCAACCAATGAAAAGAAAATTGCAAAGGCTCGAGTGGCTTGGACAAAGGGTGAATAGATCTAACTATTTTTTGTGGCTTTTTCTTGGACAATAGGTAAGAAAATAAATCTAATCTAGGGAAAACTGGAAATTCTCACCGAGCAACCTGAAAACTGATACCACTTGATAGAGGCAAAGGTGTCCCGTCTTTCGATGAGATGGAGGATTTCGCTTTGGTGGAAGTCGACTTTCACGATCCGACTACGAGCGTGCGAGAACGTCGCGCCTTAGCAATCGCTAAACCAACTCCGAGAGGTTATTGACCACGCCGGAGCACGATCAACCTGACCACGAGGGTCTATTTCCTGCGAGCAAACGAAGAACAAGCAAGAAACTGAGATTGCAATCTGGATATTGCGAATATGTATGAAGTATTGATAAAGTTGGGGATCCGTAAGTGGTCTTGGTCTGGTCGTTGGACACAAACGAAGTACACGAAGTTGCAATGGCTAACTTTTAACTAAACAAATCCCAAGGGAAAAGCTACTAGATGGATCTACTTATATAGGAGCAAGGGGTGGCGGCCAAGGAGGTGGGAGGACATCCCAAGGCAGCCTAAAACTAACCCTAGGTCGTACAAGTCCAATGGGCCCAAATGGAGGTGACGTAACACCTTTGGACTTGTAGTTTGACTCGGATTCTGGTGCAGCGTCAGATTGTTTCGTCTATAACTCAACGCTCCGGACGGCTTTTAAGGTGATTCCAATTGTGCTGGAAAGAGCATGAAATCTTCTTTCCAACAAAAAAAGAATCACCCAATTCGGAGTCCGTATGAAATAGTTGTTGGCGTTTTGAGTCAGGTATGTCTGTGCAGTCCGAATCTGAATCCAGAACGTGAGAGACTTGGACTCTATCTTCTCTTGGGCCAAAAGTGACGTGAGAGGACTTTTTGAACAGCAAATAAACATCTCTTTCTTCCTTATCTTCATATGTGGATTGTACAAATGTCCCATACACCTGCAATTAGACAAAACACAAAAGTGTGTGAAGTATTTTTGTTCTGGATAACATAAATAGATTATTGAATAGTTTGCACTAGAAATCACCTGACAAATATGCATGTATGCAATATTTTTGGTCATATACAAGGTACTCATGTCCTCATCAGTTCCTAAGTAGCCGAAACACCTTAGGAGACACAAGCCACAACTCGAACAAGCTCAAACAACAATTGGGTTAAGTTGGGTTGTGGGAAGTGTATGGTGGGAAGGTTATGTGGAAGTGGTGGTGGTGGTGGTTGATGAAGAAGCAACCGTCCCTAAGTAGCCAAAACACCTTAGGAGACTCAAGTCACTACTCAAACAACCTCAAATGCTATGGGGAACAAAATGGGTTAGGTTGCGGAAGTCGGTGGTGGTTATGCGGATGTTGTGGTGGAAGCCCTAGGCAAAGATGACAAAATTCACAAAATTTGATGGAGTCAAATGATGTTGGTGGTATTTTTGTGGGATGGGGGATGTCAAGAGCTTCAAAACGAGCTAAAGAACGTCAAAATCGGACTCCGGATGAATTAGTTATGGGCAAAACGGTGAAACTCGGAAAGCTGAAACTGGCCAGGGCGGTAGTACCGCTCGGGAGGGCGGTAGTATCGCTCGTGTCGGGATTTTTCGACTGTTTTGGCTGGAACAGGGCCTGGCGGTAGTACTGTTCATGGGCGGTAGTACCGCTTGAGGTTCTCAGCGGTAGTACCGCTCTGTAGGGCGGTAGTACCGCTCGTGTCGGGATTTTTCGCAGATCGAATCGGGGCGCGATTTTGGGGCGGAAATGGATGATTTCGGGAGCAAAATTTGATGGATTTCGTGGATGGAAAGAGGGGAAACTTGGGGGAATGCTAGATCCACTTGAAACCAAGCAAATCCATGGATCAAAATCAACAAAACATCATCAAACCAACAAATCACAAAAAAATTTGGGGGCTATTTTTGGTGGGGATTTTCGGATTTAGGATGAAAATAACAAAATCAAGCTAGAAAACACGGGGTAGGGGCTCCAAAAACGTGATCAACGTGGCTCATGATACCATATGATGTAGGGTGGAACCCTAATTCGTCGATATTTCACGTTTGGAGGGGATCCTACGGAGAACACGATGAACACGGGGAAGAACGGAGAGAAATCACATGGGGAAACACTCAAGAACAAGTCCAAATCACACATCCACTAGACAATCAAACACACAAGATCACAAGGTACATGAACAACAAAGGGAAAGATACAAGGTAAGGTTCATCTCCAAGAGGAGGTCTTGATGATATCCTAGATGGATCTTCCCTAAAGAGGGTCTTGAATCCAGGGGATCTTCTCCTAGATGGAGGTCTTGGCCTCCAATGGAGTAGTGGTCTCTCTCTCTCAGAGTAGAGATAGGTAGGAGCAAAGCTCACTTAAGAATGAGCTATCACTTTGCTAACCCTAGAAAGGAGGTGGAGGTGGTCTATTTATAGTCTAAGCCACGAAGGGGTAAGTGGGAGAGGGATACAAGGCCAAGGCCCACGGCTTGCAAGACAGGCGGTAATCTAGTACGGACTCATGGGCGGTAGTACGCTGAGCGGTAGTACCGCTTGCTTTGGGCGGTAGTACCGCTTGAGCGGTAGTACCGCTTACTTTGGGCGGTAGTACCGCCCTTTCTCGGACTGGCAGGTCCTTCTTCTTCCGCTTCGCTTCCATGCTTCCCTCATGCAGACGGTGTAGGCGTTCCTAGGCGCTTGCACTCCTCCTCGTCGTGCGTGAAGCTCCGACAATACCTATGCATGCACACGAGTGGAGTGTCAAGTAGTATACCATCCTCAAAGGGGTCAAGTGAACACGTGTAAAGGAGAAGATTCACCTTTATGTATGAGAAGTAGAGGTCGCACGTGTCACTTGCCAAACGGACTCTTGACATGGTGATGACCGTAGGATGCTCCGCATCACTCCCCTTCTTTGTTCGAGGTAAACCTAAAACAAAGTCCATAGATATATCCTCCCAAGGAACACTAGGTACAAGCAAAGGCATATATAAACCATGAGGATTGAGTCGTGACTTAGCTTTTTGACATGTAGTGCAGCGAGCAACAAAACGCTCAACATCCCGTCTCATCTTTGGCCAAAAGAAATGTGTAGCAAGTATATCATCCGTCTTCTTCACGCCAAAGTGTCCCATTAGTCCTCCTCCATGCGCCTCCTGCAACAACAAAAGACGAACGGAGCTAGCTGGAATGCATAGCTTGTTAGAACGAAACACAAATCCATCATTAACGCATTTAACTTGTTCCATGTTCTACCTTCTTTACAATTCTGCAATACATCGCTAAATTCAGCATCATGCACATATTGATCTTTGATGGTCTCCAAACCAAATATTTTAAAGTCAAGTTGTGAAAGCATAGTATAACGACGAGACAATGCATCAAGAATAACATTTTCTTTACCCTTCTTGTGTTTAATGACATAAGGGAAAGTCTCAATGAATTCAACCCATTTAGCATGTCTATGATTCAGTTTAGCTTGACTTTTAATATGTTTCAAAGATTCATGATCGAATGTATAACAAATTCTTTGGGCCATAAATAATGTTGCCATGTCTCTAAAGTCCTAACAAGAGCATATAATTCTTTATCATAAGTAGAATAGTTCAGACTAGGCCCACTCAATTTTTCGTAAAAGTATGCAACAGGTTTGCCATCTTGTAATAACACACCTCCTAATCCAATTCCACTAGCATCACATTCAAGCTCAAAAGTCTTATTAAAATCAGGAAGTTGGAGTAAAGGAGCATGTGTCAACTTATCTTTCAACACCGTGAAGGCTTCTTCCTGTGCTGTACCCCAAACAAAAGGCACATCCTTCTTTGTAAGCTCATTGAGAGGTGCAGCAATGGTGCTGAAATCTCTCACAAAACGCCTATAGAATCCATCGAGGCCAAGAAAACTCCTCACTTGTGTGACCGTTTTGGGCTGCGGCCAACTCTCAATAGCTTCAATCTTGGCTTTATCAACTTCAATTCCCTGTGGAGTAACAACATAGCCAAGAAAAGACACTCGGTCGGTGCAAAAGGTGCACTTCCCAAGGTTACTAAACAAACGTGCATCACGTAGAGCAATAAAAACAGCACGTAAATGTTCCAAATGTTCCTCCAAAGATCTGCTATAAATCAATATGTCATCAAAGTAAACTACCACAAATCGTCCAATGAAAACACGTAAAACTTCGTTCATTAATCTCATGAAAGTACTAGGTGCATTAGTTAACCCAAAAGGCATGACTAACCACTCATATAATCCAAACTTAGTTTTAAATGCTGTTTTCCATTCATCCCCCAATTTCATACGAATTTGATGGTATCCACTACGCAAATCAACTTTGGAGAATATTGTAGAGCCACTCAATTCATCAAGCATATCATCTAGCCTAGGAATAGGATGACGATAACGAATAGTAATATTATTAATGCCTCTACAATCAACACACATACGCGATGTACCATCCTTTTTCGCACTAGAATAATAGGAACTTCACAAGGACTAAGGGATTCGCAGATATAACCTTTGTCGAGAAGCTCTTGTACTTGACGATAATCTCCTTCGCTCTCCTCGGATTGGTACGGTATGGCGACGGTTTGGCGGTGAAGCACCAGGAATTAAGTCAATCTGATGCTCAATCCCACGAATAGGCGGTAATCCGGTGGCACGCCTTGTGGAAAGACGCCGTGAACTCTGCAAAATGTTAGTGACAGCAGGAGGCAAAGAGGAAGGCACGTCCTCGAATGAAAATAATGCCTCTTTGCACACAAAAGCATATCAAACAGATTTGCTAAAATCTAGCTCATCAATATCAGATTTAGTGGCAAGTAAACATGCACTTTTCAATTTAATTTCAGAAGCAACACTAGATGGTTTACTATTAGGCTTCATATGTTACTCAAATTCTTTTGCCACAATCTGATTTTCACTCTTATTTTTCTCCTGTTTGGCTTTATTAGCTCTATTAATATCATCTTTCAAAATGGACTCAGGAGTCATAGGAAGCAAAGTAATATTTTTATCCTTATGAACAAGAGTATACTGATTGTTTCTACCATGGTGTACAGAATTCTTATCAAATTGCCATGGTCTACCAAGTAATAAGGAACATGCTTGCATAGGTACCACATCACAATCAACATAATCAAGATATGTAGAGATACTAAAATGCACACGAACAAGACGTGTTACCTTAACCTTGCCGCTGTTGTTGAACCATTGAATGTAGTAAGGATGTGGATGTGGTCTTGTGGTGAGAGATAGCTTCTCCACCATCTCCATGCTAGCCAAGTTGTTGCAGCTCCCTCCATCTATGATGACGCTAATAGAACGCTCCTTCACAACTCCCTTTGTATGGAACAAATTATGCCTCCGATTTTGCTCACTTTGTGTAACCTGCACACTCAAAACACGCTGAGCAACTAAACATTCATACCGCCAAGATCTTCAAAGAGCCATGTATTGTGTCTCATGATCGTAATCATCTCCACCGTGTTCCTCATGTGTAATAAGAGCCAAAGTCTCCTCATCATAGTCACTAGCGGACTCATACCCACCATCCTCGTGAGCAATCATCACACGCTGAGATTTGCATTCTCTCAAAATGTCCTCTTCCCTTACAACACGACAAATAATATCACTTGTGTGCCCTGCTGACGCCATGGAAGAAGAAGAGCTCAGTGCACGTCCGGCAGTGTGCTCTTGGCGATAGTGGTGGTTGTGCTCGCTGTATCACGGTTGGAGGTGGCACCGACGGAGGTGCCGTGTAGCGAACGTGTGAAGTAGATGATGCACGTGGTGTCCATGATGAAGGTCGACTGCGAGAAAAGTTAGTGCGCCGCCAATGCCCGCCGATCCTGCACTTCACGCTCAGCTTTACAAGCAAGATGGAATAAACGAGTGATATTATTATAATCCTTATAGTCTAGAATGGTCTCAATCTCTATTTAATCCACCCGAAAACGTGCAAGCATAGCTTCATTCTCCTCAACAATACCACATCTAATCAAGCCAGTTTGTAATTCCCGATAATATTCTTCTACAGAATTTTTCCTTGTCTTAAACGCTGCAATTTTTGAAGCAATTCACGTTGATAATATGGTGGAACCCAACGAGTACGCATAGCAGTTTTCAAAGCAGCCCAAGTAGCTGGAACAGATATAATCTACAATATTCGACCACCAAACACATGCAAAGCTAGTGAAAGCACAAACAAAGCAGCAGAACACGCCTCTCCTCGTGATATTGTAAACATGTAAATCGTTGTTCAGTTTCTAACTCCCAAGTAAGATATATATCAGAAACATATCTACCCTCAAATGGTGGAATATTCAATTTCAGTTTAGGGAGATGGTCATGATCTCGCACTGAGGGGGAGCCCTAACATTGCCATTATTTGCATGTGGACGACCGGGTGGTTGTGGTGCTGGTGGTTGCACGTAGTTCGATGTTGATCAACCTCATCCTCGTAATCTCCCACATAATCATCCTCGCTCGGTACCAAAGCAGCAGCAGCGAGGAGCCAAAGAAGCACCAACAGCAGAGCAGCAGCGGCACCAGAATTTTGTCCTGGCTCAATAGGAACACGCCGAGCTCGTCCCATACCGATTCGGAAGGGGCGAGTTGTTGTCGCTGCAGAGGTGCGATGGGTGCAGCCGGCGGTGGTTACGGAAAACACGCGAGCAATTCATCAAACTTGCTATCAAGCTTTGTTTCAAACGTCTTCTCAATGCCATCTATCTTCTCCATGGCCTCGTCAAATCTGTTTAGCACATCTTGCACCTGTCCAATCATCATTTGCTGAAACTTATCATGTAGCTGTTTGTTCGTCAGGTTCTCCCAATCAGTCTCATCGGCTTGTGATCCTGCCATGGTTAGCAGCAATAGAAACACACAAGAATATGATCCTACGGACTACTAGGAAGTGGTGGTGGTGGTGTGGTGGACAGTCACAAATTCGTCAAGCAAATCTCAAATTCTTACCAGTTCTTACCCAGCAGCAGGCGGTGATCCGCAACCGTTGTAGTCAAAACTCTCAAAGCTTAGATATAGCGATTACCAAGGAGAATCAAACGCACGACGTAGATGTATGTGGAGCTGGGAAGGCTTATAATATGGTAGCAAAAAAGGTCAGCAATAATCAATTCAGAGATGCAAAGTTGAATAAACGCTCAACGACGGTACTGTGCTGGTCCTAGGCTAGACCGTGCTTGATGAGGACATCAATACCATTGTTACACCCATAGCCCCTGCTGTTATACATACCGGACCAATTACTAGAGCTCGCGCACGCCAATTAAATTACCAAGTACTTTCGTTTCTTGGTAATGATTCTAATGTTCATGAGAATATGATGCTGCCTAAATTGGATACATTTGTTTTGCTTACAAATGAAGGGCCCAGCTTGGAGAAGGATGAACATTGGAGCAAGAACAAGCATGGAGATGATGGCATGCGCAAGGGGGACAAGAATGGAGTTACAAGTGATGATTTCAGGACTTTGAAGCCACCATAATGAGTGCACGAAGCCTTGGACGAAATATACAAGATGCCACTTCATAAAGTTCGTCCAGAGGCTATTCTAGGTGCTGCGTCACCTTATTATTGGGCCAGGCCCATGTAATTTCGAAATACATTAGTATAGGCTATTTTAGAGTCCGTATGTGTGGGAAACAAGAGATAGGGTTAGTTTCGGACCCCTCCACCAAGGGCCACGAAATTCACCCCTCTTCCTCCATATATACAGCCCTTAGGGCACCGCTTAGACTTTGGGTTTTGTTTAGATTAAAAGTTCGCCATAGCTGCAACTTCACGTGCCGCTTGTGTTCCACGACCGCACAAAGGCGTCACGTAACCCCACCTTGATCAATAAAGCTTTCATCTTATATTCGCAATATCCAGATTGCAATCTCGGTTTCTTGCTTGTTCTTCGCTTGCTCGCAGAAATAGACCCTCGTGGTCGTTGATCGTGCCCGGCGTGGTCAATAACCTCTCGGAGTTGGTTTAGCGATTGCTAAGGCGCGACGTCTTCGCACGCTCGTAGTCGGATCGTCAAAGTCGACCTCCACCAAAGCGAAATCCACCATCTCATCGAAAGACGGGACACCTTTGCCTCTATCAGTGCTTGAGACGCGAGCCTAGAACACTAACAAAATCACGGCGCTGCACGTAAACAAGAGAAAAGCACACTCTAGAATTTTTTTTTTCGCTCTTTTTTTTGCGCTGTTTTTTTTTTGCGAAAAATCACTATAATGGCGAGTGTCTCAAAACTCTTCCCAGGTCAAACTGACAGGATGGGCTCAAAATTTTTTCGACCAATTTTTTTTCGATTGCCGGACCCAAAACTGAAACGGGTCAAAAAACTTTCTATAACGGCAATCGCTCAATACGCTTAGAAACACCTAAAATAGGATAGGCAGAATTTTTTTGTCCCGCGCTTTTGGAAAATTTTGGGCCTAAACGGAGGGTGGTTTCCGGACTTTTTTTTTTGGAAACCAACCTCTTTTACGGACGGCAAAAGATTGCTGGAATCCGAAACCTACTCAGACAAGGAAACACGAATCGGAAATTAGATGGATCACGAAAACAAACCTAATATGCAAGGAACTCGGATTGGTGGTGGATATATGGTGATAGGATATGGCAGCGGTGGTGGTATATGATAGCGGTGGTGGTATATGGATACGGATTCGAAGCGGTGGCGGATAAGCGGTGGTGGTAGATGGCAGGGGCGATGATGATGGTGTGGCGGCGGCGTGACAACTTATGACCAGAACTCAAAACTCTAAAAGACTAGACTCTAAGACCAGCAACTAGACACGACGATGCAACCGCAAATTCAACAACGCAAATACAGAAAAGATTATGCAAAGGCTCAGATTGGTTCGGATATGATGAACTAACCCTAATTTTTTGTGGTTTTTCGTGGATCTGTAGGTATGAAGAATGACTCGATCTAAACTACTTAAAACCGTAAAATCTCACCGAGCAACCCGGAAATCTGATAACACTTGATAGAGGCGGGTGTCCCGATCTTCGATGAGATGATAACTATCGATTTGGTGGAGACGACTTTGACGATCCGACTACAAACGTGCACGACGCTGCGCCTTAGCAATCGCTAAACCAACTCCGAGAGGTTATTGACCACGCCGAGCACAATCAACTCCGACCACGAAGGTCTATTCCTCGCAAGCAATCAAGAACAAACAAGAATATGATAAAAGCAATCTGAATATTGCGGTATGTATGAAGTATTGATAAAGGTGGGGATCCGTAAGCGGTCTTGGTCCGGTCGTTGGACACAAACGGCACACGGTTGCAATGGCTAACTTTAACTAAACAAATCCTAAAGTCTAAACGACGCTCAAGGGCTGTATATATGGGGAAAAGGAGGAATTTCGTGGCCCTTGAGGATGGGGTCCAAACCAACCCTAACTCTTGTTTCCCCACACATACGGACTCTAAAAATAGCCTATACTTAAGTATTTTGAAATTACATGGGCTGGCCCAATAATAAGGTGACGAAGACCTAGAATAGCCTATGGACGAATATTATGAAGTGGCATCTTGTATATTTCGTCCAAGGCTTCATGCACTCCTTATGGTGGCTTCAAAGTCCTGAAATCATCACTTGTAACTCCGTTCTTGATCCCCTTGCACATGCCATCAACTCCATGCGTGTTCTTGCTCCAATGTTCATCCTTCTCCAAGCTAGGCCCTTCATTTGTAAGCAAAACATATGTATCCAATTTAGGCAGCATCATATTCTCATGAACATTAGAATCATTACCAAGAAACGAAAGTACCTGGTAATTTAATTGGCGTGCGCGAGCTCTAGTAATTGGTCCCGTATATGTAACAGTAGGGGCTGTGGGTGTAATAATGGTATTGATGTCCTCATCATGGTACCTATGCCAGCATGTTCCTTATTACTTGGTATACCATGACAATTTGATAAAAATTCTGTACACCATGGTAGAAACAATCTGTATACTCTTGTTCATAAGGATAAAAATGTTACTTTGCTTCCTATGACTCCTGATTCCATTTTGAAAGATGATATTAATAGAGCTAATAAAGCAAAACAGGAGAAAAATAAGAGTGAAAATCAGATTGTGGCAAAAGAATTTGAGGAACACATGAAGCCTAATAATAAACCATCTACTGTTGCTTCTGAAATTAAATTAAAAAGTGCATGTTTACTTGCCACCAAATCTGATATTGATGAGCTAGATTTTAGCAAATCTGTTTGCTATGCTTTTGTGTGCAAAGAGGCATTATTTTCATTCGAGGACGTGCCTTCCTCTTTGCCCCTCGCCGTCACTAACATTGTGCAAGAGTTCACGACGCGTCTTTCCACAAGATGTGCCACCGGATTACCACCTATTTGAGGGATTGAGCATCAAATTGACTTAATTCCCTGCATCATTACCCAACCGCACCATACCGCACCAATCCAGAGGAGACGAAGGAGATTATGCGTCAAGTCACGAGAGCTGCTCGACAAAGGTTATATACGCCAATCCCTTAGTCCTTGTGCTGTTCCTATTATTCTAGTGCCGAAAAAGGATGGTACATCACGTATGTGTGTTGATTGTAGAGGCATTAATAATATTACTATTCGTTATCGTCACCCTATTCCTAGCTAGATGATATGCTTGATGAATTGAGTGGCTCTACAATATTCTCCAAAGTTGATTTGCGTAGTGGATACCATCAAATTCGTATGAAATTGGGAGAAGAATGGAAAACAGCATTTAAAACTAAGTTTGGATTATATGAGTGGTTAGTCATGCCTTTTGGGTTAACTAATGCACCTAGTACTTTCATGAGATTAATGAACGAAGTTTTACGTGCTTTCATTGGACGATTTGTGGTAGTCTATTTTGATGATATACGATTTATAGCAAATCTTTGGAAGAACATTTGGAACATTTACGTGTTGTTTTTAATGCTCTACGTGATGCACGTTTGTTTGGTAACCTTGGGAAGTGCACCTTTTGCACCGACCGAGTATCTTTTCTTGGCTATGTTGTTAATCCACAGGGAATTGAAGTTGATAAAGCCAAGATTGAAGCTATTGAGAGTTGGCCGCAGCCCAAAACGGTCACACAAGTGAGGAGTTTCCTTGGCCTCGCTGGTTTCTATAGGCGTTTTGTGAGAGATTTCAGCACCATTGCTGCACCTCTCAACGAGCTTACAAAGAAGGATGTGCCTTTTGTTTGGGGTGCCGCATGAAGAAGCCTTCACGGTATTGAAAGCTAAGTTGACACATGCCCTTTACTCCAACTTCCTGATTTTAATAAGACTTTTGAGCTTGAATGTGATGCTAGTTGAATTGGATTAGGAGGTGTGTTATTACAAGATGGCAAACCTGTTGCATACTTTTCTGAAAAATTGAGTGGGCCTAGTTTGAACTATTCTACTTATGATAAAGAATTATATGCTCTTGTTCGGACTTTAGAGACATGGCAACATTATTTATGGCCCAAAGAATTTGTTATATATTCTGATCATGAATCTTTGAAACATATTAAAAGTCAAGCTAAACTGAATCGTAGACATGCTAAATGGGTTGAATCCATTGAGACTTTTCCTTATGTCATTAAACACAAGAAGGGTAAAGAAAATGTTATTGCTGATGCATTGTCTCGTCGTTATACTATGCTTTCACAACTTGACTTTAGAATATTTGGTTTGGAGACCATGAAAGATCAATATGTGCATGATGCTGAATTTAGCGATGTATTGCAGAATTGTAAAGAAGGTAGAACATGGAACAAGTTCGTCGTTAATGATGGATTTGTGTTTCGTTCTAACAAGCTATGCATTCCAGCTAGCTCCGTTCGTCTTTTGTTGTTGCAGGAGGCGCATGGAGGAGGACTAATGGGACACTTTGGCGTGAAGAAGACGGAGGACGACTTGCTACACATTTCTTTTGGCCAAAGATGCGACGGATGTTGAGCGCTTTATTGCTCACTGCACTACATGTCAAAAAGCTAAGTCACGACTCAATCCTCATGGTTTATATATGCCTTTGCTCGCGCCTAGTGTTCCTTGGGAGGATATATCTATGGACTTTGTTTTAGGTTTACCTCGAACAAAGAAGGGAGGATAGCATATTTGTTGTCGTGGATAGATTCTCTAAAATGGCACACTTTATACCATGTCATAAAAGCGATGATGTTTGTTAATGTTGCTGATTTGTTCTTTCGTGAAATTATTCGCTTGCATGGTGTGCCAAATACTATTGTTTCAGCATCGTGATACTAAATTTCTTAACCACTTTTGGAGATGTTTATGGGCTAAGTTGGGGACTAAATTGCTTTTTAGTACTACTTGTCATCCCCAAACCGATGGATAAACTGAAGTAGTCAATAGAACATTGTCTACTATGCTTAGGGCTGTTTTGAAGAATAATAAGAAAATGTGGGAAGAATGCTTGCCTCATATCGAATTTGCTTATAATCGCTCATTGCATTCTACTACTAAGATGTGCCCTTTTGAAATTGTGTATGGTTTTCACCTCGTGCACCTATTGATTTGTTGCTTCTTCCATCTTCGGAGAAGGTTAATTTTGATGCTAAAGAACGCTCAATTGATTTTAAAATGCATGAGTTAACTAAGGAAAACATTGAGCGATGAATGCTAAATATAAACTTGCTGGAGATAAGGGTAGAAAACATGTTGTGTTTGCACCGGAGATCTTGTTTGGTTACATTTGCGTAAAGATAGATTTCTAATTTGCGCAAATCAAAGCTAATGCCACGTCTTGATGGTCCTTTTAAGGTGTTAGAGAAAATAAATGATAATGCATATAAACTTGAGCTACCAAAGAGATTTTGGGGTTAGTCCCACTTTTAACATTGCATATTTGAAGCCTTATTTGGGTGAGGAAGATGAGCTCCGTCGAGGACGACTTCATTTCAAGAAGGGAGGATGATGAGGACATCAATACCATTGTTACACCCACAGCCCCTCTTGTTACATATACAGACCAATTACTAGAGCTCACAAGACGCCAATTAAATTACTGTACTTTCGCTTTCTTGGTAATGATTCTAATGTTCATGAGAATATGATGCTGCCTAAATTGGATACATTTGTTTTGCTTACAAATGAAGGGCCTAGCTTGGAGAAGGATGAACATTGGAGCAAGCACACGCATGGAGTTGACGGCATGCGCAAGGGGATCAAGAACGGAGTTACAAGTGATGATTTCAGGATTTTGAAGCCACCATAAGGAGTGCATGAAGCCTCGGACGAAATATACAAGATGCCACTTCATAATATTCGTCCATAGGCTATTCTAGGTGCTGCGTCACCTTATTATTGGGCCAGGCCCATGTAATTTCGAAATACTTAAGTATAGGCTATTTTTAGAGTCCGTATGTGTGGAGAAACAAGAGTTAGTGTTGGTTTCGGACCCCACCCTCAAGGGCCACGAAATTCTCTCCTTTTCCCCCATATATACAACCCTTAGGGCGTCGTTTAGACTTTGGGTTTTGTTTAGATTAAAAGTTCGCCATAGCTGCAACTTCGCAGCCGTCGCTTGTGTTCAAGGACCGCATAAAGGCGCCTCGTAACCCCACCTTGATCAATAAAGCTTTCCTCTTATATTCGCAATATCCAGATTGCAATCTTAGTTTCTTGCATGTTCTTCGTTTGCTGCAGGAAATGACCTTCGTGGTCGATTGATCGTGTTCGCCGTGGGTCAATAACCTCTCGGAGTTGGTTTAGCGATTGCTAAGGCTACACGTCCTCGCACGTTCGTAGTCGGATCGTCAAAGTCGACTTCATCCAAAACGATAGCCACCATCTCATCGAAAGACGGGACACCTTCGCCTCTATCACCGGATGATCCGGGCAGGTCAACTCGCACGGGAACAGCTCAGGAAGAACACGAAAGCGGGGGGAAATTTGACGATTTCGGGGAATTTGGATGGATTTCGAGGGGGAGAAGGTGGGGAAAAGCAAGATCCACGAGTTACACACCGAATCCACGGATCAAAAACAACAAAACATCATCAAAACTAACAAATCACAAAAAAATTTGGGGGTTATTTTTGGTGGGGATTTTCGGATTTAGGATGAAAACAACAAAATCAAGCTAGAAAAAGAGGGGTAGGGGCTCCAAAAACGTGATCAACCTGGCTCATGATACCATATGATGTAGGTTGGAACCCTATAGCGTCGATCTTTCACGTTTGGAGGGGATCCTACGGAGGAAACACGAAGAACACGCGGAAGCACAAGGGGAAACACGGGGAAAACGAGAGAGAATCACTCAACCAACAAGGAATCGATCACACAAGTGCTAGATCAACATACACACATGAGATCCACAAGATACATAGTCAACTAGGGTAAGGGTACAAAGGAACCGTTCATCTCCAAGAGGAGGCCTTGATGTTCTTCCCTAGATAGGGGTCTTGAATCCGCAGGGGGGTCTTCTCCGAGGAGGTCCTGATCTCCGAGGAGAAGTAACCGAGTGGATGAGCAAAGGCTCTCACACAAATATGAGCTAATCCAATGCTAAGTCCCAAAGTGAGGAGATAGGGTCCTATATATAGAGTTGGGGGCAAAGGGGTACATGGGCTCAGCCCAACACGCGCGCGCAGGCGCTGGCCGGATGATCCGGACGAGGGTCCGGATGATCCGGGCTGGTCCGGATGATCCGGTTGGAGGCCCGGATGAGCCGGAGGGTCGGCTGGTGGTCGTGCAGGGCCGGATGTCCGGCTGGAGGTCCGGATGTCCGGGCCGGGTCCGGATGATCTGGGACTGGGTCCGGATGATCCGGCTTCAGCGTGGAGCTTATGTTGCCTTTGGTGGATTTAGCCGGATCGTCTGCCGGGTCCGTGATCGTCCGGCTCTATCCGGATCGTCCGCCGCCGTCCGGATCGTCCGCCACCCCGTCCTTGGTGCTTTTTCTTCTCCGCTTCTCGACGCCTTCCGCTTCCCGCTCTCCTTGCTTCCTAGCCTCTTCATGGTTGATTCCTTGGTACCTGAGTATGCATAGCATTTCCGTTTGAGGTAGTAACCATGTCTCATGTGAATCGAAAGGGAGTTGTGAGAGGAGTGATGTCACCTCGGTTTCAAGAGCTCTTGCACGTGCTCGAGTCATAGGTCCTTGTGGGGTTGGATGTGTTGATGTAGAGTCCATGGGGATGATGGAAGGATGCTCCGCATCAGTATAGATGTTCACTAAAACGGTCATAATTTTGTCATTCAGAGTACGTGTCAGACCCACAAGTACTCAAACTACTCGCGGCGAGCATGCGAATCTTGATAGTAGTCCCCGTTTGCGCCAGGAGGCCCGGAGTACCCTCAACTACGGCCTTAAGAAGGACGTTTTGCCCCTTATAGTCAAAGAACATCATTCGTCGCTGCTTTTCAGACAAGTTTCTGAACCCATTGGCACTTCCTTTTGAAGGAACTTCGAGAGATTATGTTGCTTATAGACATTAGCCCCCTTGGTAGGGACAAACAAACCTTTCTGCAGATGCTCTATGATGCGGGCAATCACATTAGGCCGTAACTGGAAGAAAATCCAGCGGTTATATGCCTTATTCTCCTTGTTCTCACCGGATAGCATGCTGTAACTCATGCGCGTGAAAGCCAAGAACAAAAGGGCATTCCTGGCATTGGTCAATATATATGTGAAAACGATATCTCCACTATATAGGACAAGAAATTTTGGGGCGGTCAGGCAAAAAGCGCACGAGAAAATGAAGTACTTTCAAGGACTGACATAAAATGGATAGATATTCACTAAAACGGTCATAATTTTGTCATTCGGAATCCGTGTCAGACCCACATGTACTCAAACTGCTCGTGGCGAGCTTGCGAATCTAGAAAATACTCCCCGCTTGCGCAAGGAAGCCCAGAGTACCCTCAAATACAACCTTAAGCAGGACTTTTTGCCCCTGAAAGTCAAAGAACATCATTTGTCGCTGTTTTTCAGACAAGTTTGTGAACCCATTGGCACTTCCTTTTTAAGGAACTTCGAGAGATTATGCTTCTTATAGATATTAGCCCCCCTGGTAGGGGTAAACGTACCTTTCTGCAGATGCTCTATGATCCGGGCAATCTCATTTGGCCATAAATTGAAGAAAATCCAGCGGCTATATGCCTTATTCTCCTTGTTCTCACCGGATGGCATGCTGTAACTCATGCGCGTGAAAGCCAAGAACAAAAGGGCATTCCTGGCATCGGTCAATATATATGTGGAAACGATATCTCCACTATAGAGGACAAGAAATATTGGGGCGATCAGGCAAAAAGCGCACGAGAAAATGAAATACTTTCAAGGACTGCCATAGAATGGACAGATGTTCACTAAAACGGTCATAATTTTGTCATTCAGAGTCCGTGTTGGACCCACATGTACTCAAACTGCTCGCAGCGAGCATGCGAATCTTGAAAATACTCCCGGCTTGCGCCAGGAGGCCCGGAGTACCCTCAAATATGACCTTAAGCAGGACATTTTGCCCTTGAAAGTCAAAGAACATCATTCATCGCTGTTTTTTAGACAAGTTTCTAAACACATTGGCACTTCCTTTTGAAGGAACTTCAAGAGATTATGTTGCTTATGAGCTTAGCCCCCCTTGTAGGGACAAACGAACCTTTCTGCAGATGGTCTATGATCCGGGCAATCTCATTTGGCCGTAAATTAAAGAAAATCCAACGGCTATATGCCTTATTCTCCTTGTTCTCACCAGATGGCATGATGTAACTCATGCGCGTGAAAGCAAAGAACAAAAGGGCATTCCCGGCATCGGTCAATATATATGTGGAAACGATATCTCCACTATAGAGGACAAGAAATTTTGGGACGGTCAGGCAAAAAGCACACGAGAAAATGAAGTACTTTCAAGGACTGCCATAGAATGGACAGATCTCACAAAAACGGTCATAATTTTGTCATTTGGATCCGTGTCAAACCCACATGTGCTCAAACTGCTCGCGGGGAGCATGCGAATCTAGAAAATACTCCCCGCTTGCGCCAGGAGGCCCGGAGTACCCTCAAATACGGCCTTAAGCAGGACATTTTGCCCCTAAAACTCAAAGAACATCATTCGTCGTTGTTTTTCAAACAAGTTTCTGAACCCATTGGCACTTCCTTTTGAAGGAACTTCAAGAGATTATGTTTCTTATAGACATTAGCCCCCCTGGTAGGGACAAACGTACCTTTCTGCAGATGCTCTATGATCCGGGCAATCTCATTTGGCCTTAAATTGAAGAAAATCGAGCGGCTATATGCCTTATTCTCCTTGTTTTCGCCTGATGGCATGCTGTAACTCATGCGCGTGAAAGCCAAGAACAAAAGGGCGTTCCTGGCATCGGTCAATATATATGTGGAAACGATATCTCCACTATAGGGGACAAGAAATTTTAGGGCGATCAGGCAAAAAGCACACGGGAAAATGAAGTACTTTCAAGGACTGCCATAGAATGGCCAGATGTTCACTAAAACGGTCATGATTTTGTCATTCGGAGTTTGTGTCGAACCCAAAGTACTCAAACTGCTCGAGGCAAGCGTGCGAATCCATAAAATACTCCCCGCTTGCGCAAGGAGGCCCGGAGTACCCTCAAGTACGCCCTTAAGCAAGAGCTTTTGCCCCTGAAAGTCAAAGAACATCATTCATCGCTGTTTTTCAGACAAGTTTCTGAACCCATTGGCACTTTCTTTTGAAGGAAATTAAAGAGATTATGTTGCTTATAGACATTAGCCCTCCTGGTAGGAACAAACATACCTTTCTGCAGATGCTCTATGATCCGGGCAAGCTCATTTGGCCTTAAATTTAAGAAAATCCAGCGGCTATATGCCATATTCTCCTTGTTCTCGCCGGATCGCATGCTGTAACTCTTGTGCGTGAAAGCCAACAACAAAAGGGCATTCCTGGCATCGGTCAATATATATGTGGGAACGATATCTCCACTATAGAGGACAAGAAATTTTGGGGCGGTCAGGCAAAAAGCGCACGAGAAAATGAAGTACTTTCAAGGACTGCCATAGAATGGACAAATGTTCACTAAAACGGTCATAATTTTGTCATTCGGAATCCGTGTCGGACCCACATGTACTCAAACTGCTCATGCAAGCTTGTGAATCTAGAAAATACTCACCGCTATGCCAGAGGCCCGGAGTACCCTCATATCCGGCCTTAAGCAGGACTTTTTGCCCCTGAAAGGCAAAGAACGTCATTCATCGCTGTTTTCTAGACAAGTTTCTGAACCCATTGGCACTTCCTTTTGAAGGAACTTCGAGAGATTATTTGCTTATAGACGCCCCCTGGTAGGGACAAATGTACCTTTCTGCAGATGCTCTATGATCCGGGCAATCTCATTTGGCCGTAAATTGAAGAAAATCTAGCGGCTATATGCCTTATTCTTCTTGTTCTCACCGGATGGCATGCTGTAACTCATGCGTGTGAAAGCCAAGAACAAAAGGGCATTCCTGGCATCGGTTAATATATATGTGGAAACAATATCTCCGCTATAGGGGACAAGAAATTTTGGGGCGATCAGGCAAAAAGCGCACGGGAAAATGAAGTACTTTCAAGGACTGCCATAGAATGGACAGATGTTCACTAAAACGGTCATAATTTTGTCATTCGGAGTCTGCGTCGAACCCAAAGTACTCAAACTGCTCGAGGCAAGCGTTCGAATCCATAAAATACTCAAGGCTATGCTTAGGAGGCCCGGAGTACCTCAACACGCCTCTTAAGGTGAGCTTTTGCCCCTGAAATTCAAAGAACATCATTCATCGCTATTTTTCAGACAAGTTTCTGAACCCATTGGCACTTTCTTTTGAAGGAAATTCAAGAGATTATGTTGCTTATAGACATTATCCCTCCTGGTAGGAACAAACAAACCTTTCTGCAGATGCTCTATGATCCGGGCAATCTCATTTGGCCTTAAATTTAAGAAAATCCAGCGGCTATATGCCTTATTCTCCTTGTTCTCGCCGGATCGCATGCTATAACTCATGTGCGTGAAAGCCAAGTACAAAAGGACATTCCTGGCATCGGTCAATATATATGTGGGAACGATATATCCACTATAGAGGACAAGAAATTTTGGGGCGGTCAGGCAAAATCGCACGAGAAAATGAAGTACTTCCAAGGACTGCCATAGAATGGACAAATGTTCACTAAAACGGTCATAATTTTGTCATTCGGAGTTCGTGTCGGACCCACATGTACTCAAACTGCTCATGTAGCTTATGAATCTAGAAAATACTCGCTATGCCAGAGGCCCGGAGTACCCTCATATCCGCCTTAAGCAGAATTTCGCCTCGAAAGTCAAAGTACATCATTCACACCGCTTTCTAGACAAGTTTCTGAACCCATTGGCACTTCCTTTCGAAGGAACTTCGAGAGATTATTTGCTTATAGACGCCCCCTGGTAGGGACAAGCGTACCTTTCTGCAGATGCTCTATGATCCGGGCAATCTCATTTGGCCGTAAATTGAAGAAAATCCAGCGGCTATATGCCTTATTCTTCTTTTTCTCACCGGATGGCATGCTGCAACTCATGCGCGTGAAAGCCAAGAACAAAAGGGCATTCCTGGTATCGGTCAATATACATGTGGAAATAATATCTCCACCATAGGGGACAAGAAATTTTCGGGCGATCAGGCAAAAGGCGCACGGGAAAATGAAGTACTTTGAAGGACTGCCATAGAATGGAGGAATGTTCACTAAAACGGTCATAATTTTGTCATTCGGAGTCTGTGTCGGACCCAAAGTACTCAAACTGCTCGCGGCAAGTGTGTAAATCCATAAATACTCCCTGCTTGTGCCAGGAGGCCCGGAGTATCCTCAAATACGGCCCTAAGCAGGATTTTTTGCCCCCGAAAGTCAAAGAACATCATTCGTCGTTGTTTTTCATACATGTTTCGAAATCCATTGGCACTTTCTTTTGAAGGAAATTCGAGAGATTATGTTTCTTATAGACATTAGCCCCTCTGGTAGGGACAAATGTACCTTTCTGCAGATGCTCTATGATCCGGGCAATCTCATTTGGCCTTAAATTGAAGAAAATCCAGCGGCTATACGCCTTATTCTCCTTGTTCTCATCGGATGGCATGCTGTAACTCATGCACGTGAAAGCCAGGAAGAAAAGGGCATTCCTGGCATCGGTCAATATATATGTGGAAACGATATCTCCACTATAGAGGACAAGAAATTTTGGGGCGATCAGGCAAAAAGCGCACGGGAAAATGAAGTACTTTCAAGGACTGCCATAGAATGGACAGATGTTCACTAAAACGGTCATCATTTTGTCATTCGGAGTCTGTGTCGGACCCAAAGAACTCAAACAGCTCGCGGCAAGCGTGCAAATCCATAAAATACTCGCTATGCCAGAGGCCCGGAGTACCTCAAATCGACCTTAAGCAGAGTTTTTTGCCCTTGAAAGTCAAAGAACATCATTCGCTGATGTTTTTCGCAAGTTTCAACCCATTGGCACTTTCTTTTGAAGGAAATTCGAGAGATTATGTTGCTTATAGACATTAGCCCCCCTGGTAGGGACAAACATACCTTTCTGCAGATCCTCTATGATCAGGGCAATCTCATTTGGCCTTAAATTGAAGAAAATTCAGCGGCTATATGCCTTATTCTCCTTGTTTTTGCCGGATCGCATGCTGTAACTCATGCGCGTGAAAGCCAAGAACAAAAGGGCATTCCTGGCATAGGTCGATATATATGTGGAAGCGATATCTCCACTATAAAGGACAAGAAATTTTGGGGCGGTCACGCAAAAAGCGCATGAGAAAATGAAGTACTTTCAAGGGCTGCCATAGAATGGACAGATGTTCACTAAAACGGTCATAATTTTGTCATTCAGAGTCCGTGTCGGACCCACAAGTACTCAAACTGCTAGCGGCGAGCATGCGAATCTAGAAAATACTCCCCGCTTGTGCCAGGAGGCCCGGAGTACCCTCAAATACGGCCTGAAGCAGGACATTTTGCCCCTGAAGGTTTAAGAACATCATTCGTCGATGTTTCTCAGACAAGTTTCTGAACCCATTGGCACTTCCTTTTGAAGGAACTTTGAGAGATTATGTTGCTAATAGAAATTAGCCCCCCTGGTAGGGACAAACGTACCTTTCTGCAGATGCTCTATGATCCGGGCAATCTCATTTGGCCGTAAATTGAAGAAAATCCAGCGGCTATATGCCTTATTCTCCTTGTTCTCACTGGATGGCATGTTGTAACTCATGCGCGTGAAAGCCAAGAACAAAAGGGCACTCCTGGCATCGGTCAATATATATGTGGAAACGATATCTCCACTATAAAGGACAAGAAATTTTGGGGCGGTCATGCAAAAAGCACACGAGAAAATGAATTACTTTCAAGGACTGCCATAGAATGGACAGATGTTCACTAAAACGGTCATAATTTTGTCATTCGGAGTCCTTGTCGAACCCACATGTACTCAAACTTCTCGCGGCGAGCGTGCGAATCCAGAAATTACTCCCCGTTTGCGCCAGGAGGCCCAGAGTACCATCAAATACGGCCTTAAGCAGGACATTTTACCCCTAAAAGTCAAAGAACATTATTCGTCGCTGTTTTTCAGACAAGTTTCTGAACCCATAGGCACTTCCTTCTGAAGGAACTTCGAGAGATTATGTTGCTAATAGACATTAGCCCCCCAGGTAGGGACGAACGTACCTTTCTGCAGATGCTCTATGATGTGGGCAATCTCATCTGGCCGTAAATTGAATAAAATCCAGCGGCTATATGCCTTATTCTCCTTGTTCTCACCGGATGGCATGCTGTAACTCATGCGCGTGAAAGCCAAGAACAAAAGGGCATTTCTGGCATCGGTCAATATATATGTGGAAACGATATCTCCACTATAGAGTACAAGAAATTTTCGGGCGGTCACGCAAAAAGCACACGAGAAAATGAAGTACTTTCAAGGAGTGCCATAGAATGGACAGATGTTGATGAGGACATGACTACCTTGTATATGACCAAAAATATTGCATACATGCATATTTGTCAGGTGATTTCTAGTGCAAACTATTCAATAATCTATTTATGTTATCCAGAACAAAAATACTTCACACGCTTTTGTGTTTTGTCTAATTGCAGGTGTATGGGACATTTGTACAATCCACATATGAAGATAAGGAAGAAAGAGATGTTTATTTGCTGTTCAAAAAGTCCTCTCACGTCACTTTCGGCCGAAGAGAAGATAGAGTCCAAGTATTTCACGTTCTGGATTCAGATTCGGACTCCACAGACATACCTGACTCAAAACGCCAATAACTTTTTCATACGGACTCCGAATTGGGTGATTCTTTTTTTGTTCGAAAGTAGATTTCATGCTCTTTCCAGCACAATCGGAATCACCTTAAAATCCGTCCGGAGCGTTGAGTTATGGACGAAACAATCTGACGCTGCAGCAGAATCCGAGTCAAACTACAAGTCCAGAGGTGTTACGTCACCTCCACTTGGGCCCATGAGCCTTGTACGACCTAGGGTTGGTTTTAGGCTGCCTTGGGACGTTCTCCCACCTCCTTGGCCGCCACCCCTTGCTCCTATATAAGTAGATCCATCTAGTAGCTTTTTCCTGGGGATTTGTTTAGTTAAAAGTTAGCCATTGCAACTTCGTGTACTTCGTTTGTGTCCAACGACTAGACAAAGGCGTCACAGAACCCCACTTTTATCAATACTTTATTCATACTCGCAATATTCAGATTGCTTTTATCATATTCTTGCTTGTTCTTCGATTGTTTGCAGGAATAGACCTTCGTGGTCAGGTTGATTGTGCTCTGGCGTGGTCAATAACCTCTCGGAGTTGGTTTAGCGATTGCTAAGGCGCGACGTCCTCGCACGTTCGTAGTCGGATCGTCAAAGTCGACTTCATCCAAAACGATAGCCACTATCTCATCGAAAGACGGGACACCTCGCCTATCAAGTGGTATCGCCAGTTGCTCGTGAGATTTTACAGCTTTTCATAGTTTAGATCGCATGTGTCATTCATACCTATAGTCCATTGATAGAGGCAAAGGTGTCCCATCTTTCGATGAGATGGTGGATTTCGCTTTGTGGAAGTCGACTTTGACGATCCGACTACGAACGTGCGAGGACGTCGCGCCTTAGCAATCGCTAAACCAACTCCGAGAGGTTATTGACCACGCCGAGCACGATCAACTCGACCACGAGGGTCTGCTTCTGCGAGCAAACGAAGAACAAGCAAGAAACTGAGATTGCAATCTAGATATTGCGAATATAAGATGTAAGCTTTATTGATCAAGGTGGGGTTCTGTGGACGCTTTGTCCGTCGCTGAACACAAACGGCACGCCGGTTGCAGCTATGGCTAACTTTTGATCTAAACAAAACCTAAGTCTAAACGGTGCCCTAAGGGCTGTATATATGGAGGAAGAGGGGTGAATTTCGTGGCCCTTGGTGGAGGGGTCCAAACTAACCCTATCTCTTGTTTCCCCACACATACGGACTCTAAAAATAGCCTATACTAATGTATTTCGAAATTACATGGGCCTGGCCCAATAATAAGGTGACGAAGACCTAGAATAGCCTATGGACTAATATTATGAAGTGGCATCTTGTATATTTCGTCCAAGGCTTCATGCACTCCTTATGGTGGCTTCAAAGTCCCGAAATCATCACTTGTAACTCCGTTCTTGATCTCCTTGCGCATGCCATCAACTCCATGTGTGTTCTTGCTCCAATGTTCATCCTTCTCCAAGCTAGGCCCTTCATTTGTAAGCAAAACAAATGTATCCAATTTAGGCAAAGATCATATTCTCATGAACATTAGAATCATTACCAAGAAACGAAAGTACCGGTAATTTAGTTGGCGTCGCGAGCTCTAGTAATTGGTCCAAGATGTATAGCAGCAGGGGCTGTGGGTGTAACAATGGTATTGATGTCCTCATCATCCTCCCTTCTTGAAATGAAGTCGCCCTCGACGGCAGCTCATCTTCCTCACCCAAATATGGCTTCAAATCTGCAATGTTAAAAGTGGACTAACCCCAAAATCTGCAGCAGCTCAAGTTTATATGCATTATCATTTACTTTCTCCAACACTTTAAAGGCACCAGCAAAGACGTGGCATTAGCTTTGATTTGCGCAAATCAGAAATCTATCCTCACGCAAATGTAACCAAACAAGATCTCCGGTGCAAACACAACATGTTTTCTACCCTTATCTCCAAAGAAGTTTATATTTAGCATTTGATAGAGGCTAAGGTGTCCCGCCTTCGATGAGATGGTGGATTTCGCTTTGGAAGTCGACTTTGACGATCCGACTACGAACGGCGAGGACGCCGCGCTTAGCAATCGCTAAACCAACTCCGAGAGGTTATTGACTACGCCGAGCACGATCAACTCGACCACGAGGGTCTGCTTCCTGCGAGCAAACGAAGAACAAGCAAGAAACTGAGATTGCAACTGGATATTGCGAATATAAGATGAAAGCTTTATTGATCAAGGTGGGGTTCTGTGGACGCTTTGTCCGGTCGCTGAACACAAACGGCACGCGGTTGCAGCTATGGCGAACTTTTGATCTAAACAAAACCTAAGTCTAAACGGTGCCCTAAGGGCTGTATATATGGAGGAAGAGGGGTGAATTTCGTGGCCCTTGGTGGAGGGGTCCAAACTAACCCTATCTCTTGTTTCCCCACACATACGGACTCTAAAAATAGCCTATACTAATGTATTTCGAAATTACATGGGCCTGGCCCAATAATAAGGTGACGAAGACCTAGAATAGCCTATGGACTAATATTATGAAGTGGCATCTTGTATATTTCGTCCAAGGCTTCATGCACTCCTTATGGTGGCTTCAAAGTCCTGAAATCATCACTTGTAACTCCGTTCTTGATCTCCTTGCGCATGCCATCAACTCCATGTGTGTTCTTGCTCCAATGTTCATCCTTCTCCAAGCTAGGCCCTTCATTTGTAAGCAAAACAAATGTATCCAATTTAGGCAAAGATCATATTCTCATGAACATTAGAATCATTACCAAGAAACGAAAGTACCGGTAATTTAGTTGGCGTCGCGAGCTCTAGTAATTGGTCCAAGATGTATAGCAGCAGGGCCTGTGGGTGTAACAATGGTATTGATGTCCTCATCATCCTCCCTTCTTGAAATGAAGTCGCCCTCGACGGAAGTTCATCTTCCTCACCCAAATATGGCTTCAAATCTGCAATGTTAAAAGTGGACTAACCCCAAAATCTGCAGCAGCTCAAGTTTATATGCATTATCATTTACTTTCTCCAACACCTTAAAGGGACCAGCAGACGTGGCATTAGCTTTGATTTGCGCAAATCAGAAATCTATCCTCACGCAAATGTAACCAAACAAGATCTCCAGTGCAAACACAACATGTTTTCTACCCTTATCTCCAAAGAAGTTTATATTTAGCATTCATACGCCAATGTTTTCCTTAGTTAACTCATGCATTTTTAAAATCAACTCAGACGCTTCTTTAGCATCAAAATTAACCTTCTCCAAGATGGAAGAGGCAATAAATCAATAGGTGCACGAGGTAGGAAACCATACACAATTTCAAAAGGGCACATCTTAGTAGTAGAATGCAATGAACGATTATAAGCAAATTCAATATGAGGCAAGCATTCTTCCCACATTTTCTTATTATTCTTCAAAACAGCCCTAAGCATAGTAGACAATGTTCTATTGACTACTTCAGTTTGTCCATCACTTTGGGGTGACAAGTAGTACTAAAAAGTAGTTTAGTCCCCAACTTAGCCCATAAACATCTCCAAAAGTGGCTAAGAAATTTAGTATCACGATCTGAAACAATAGTATTTGGCACACCATGCAAGCTTAATAATTTCACGAAAGAACAAATCAGCAACATTAATAGATCATCGCTTTTATGACATGGTATAAAGTGTGCCATTTTCGAGAATCTATCCACGACAACAAATATGCTATCCTCCCTTCTTTGTTCGAGGTAAACCTAAAACAAAGTCCATAGATATATCCTCCCAAGGAACACTAGGTACAGCAAAGGCATATATAAACCATGAGGATTGAGTCGTGACTTAGCTTTTTGACATGTAGTGCAATGAGCAACAAAACGCCAACATCCCGCCTCATCTTTGGCCAAAAGAAATGTGTAGCTAGTATATCCTCGCCTTCTTCACGCCAAAGTGTCCCATTAGTCCTCCTCCATGCGCCTCCCGCAACAACAAAAGACTAACGGAGCTAGCTGAATGCATAGCTTGTTAGAACGAAACACAAATCCATCATTAATGACTAACTTGTTCCATGTTCTACCTTCTTTACAATTCTGCAATACATCTTTAAAATCAGCATCATGCACATATTGATCTTTGATGGTCTCCAAACCAAATATTTTGAAGTCAAGTTGTGAAAGCATAGTATAGCGACGAGACAATGCATCAAGAATAACATTTTCTTTACCCTTCTTGTGTTTAATGACATAAGGGAAAGTCTCAATGAATTCAACCCATTTAGCATGTCTACGATTCAGTTTAGCTTGACTTTTAATATGTTTCAAAGATTCATGATCGAATGTATAACAAATTCTTTGGGCCATAAATAATGTTGCCATGTTTCTAAAGTCCTAACAAGAGCATATAATTCTTTATCATAAGTAGAATAATTCAGACTAGGCCCACTCAATTTTTCGTAAAAGTATGCAACAGGTTTGCCATCTTGTAATAACACACCTCCTAATCCAATTCCACTAGCATCACATTCAAGCTCAAAAGTCTTATTAAAATCAGAAGTTGGAGTAAAGGAGCATGTGTCAACTTAGCTTTCAATACCGTGAAGGCTTCTTCCCGTATGGTACCCCAAACAAAAGGCACATCCTTCTTTGTAAGCTCGTTGAGAGGTGCAGCAATGGTGCTGAAATCTCTCACAAAACGCCTATAGAAACCAGCGAGGCCAAGGAAACTCCTCACTTGTGTGACCGCTTTGGGCTGCGCCAACTCTCAATAGCTTCAATCTTGGCTTTATCAACTTCAATTCCTCGTGGAGTAACAACATAGCCAACAAAAGATACTCGGTCGGTGCAAAAGGTGCACTTCCCAAGGTTACCAAACAAACGTGCATCACGAGAGCATTAAAAACAACAGCACGAATGTTCCAAATGTTCTTCCAAAGATTTGCTATAAATCAAGATATCATCAAAATAAACTACCACAAATCGTCCAATGAAAGCACGAAACTTCGCTCATTAATCTCATGAAAGTACTAGGTGCATTAGTTAACCCAAAAGGCATGACCAACCACTCATATAATCCAAACTTAGTTTTAAATGCTGTTTTCCATTCATCTCCCAATTTCATACGAATTTGATGGTATCCACTACGCAAATCAACTTTGGAGAATATTGTAGAGCCACTCAATTCATCAAGCATATCATCTAGCCTAGGAATAGGGTGACGATAACTAATAGTAATATTATTGATGCCTCTACAATCAACACACATACGTGACGTACCATCCTTTTTCGCACTAGAATAATAGGAACAGACAAGGACTAAGTGATTCGCAGATATAACCTTTGTCGAGCAGCTCCTCGTGACTTGACGATAATCTCCTTCGCCTCCTCCGGATTGGTACGCTATGGTGCACGGTTGGTAACGATGCACCGGAATTAAGTCAATTTGATGCTCAATCCTCGAATAGGTGGTAATCCTGTGGCACGCCTTGTGGAAAGACGCCAACGAACTCCCCGCAAAATGTTAGTGACAAAGAGGGGCAAAGAGGAAGGCACGCCCTCGAATGAAAATAATGCCTCTTTGCACACAAAAGCATAGCAAACAGATTTGCTAAAATCTAACTCATCAATATCGATTTGGTGGCAAGTAAACATGCACTTTTCAATTTAATTTCGTAAGCAACAGAGATGATTTATTAATAGGCTTCATGTGTCGCTCAAATTCTTTTGCCACAATCTGATTTTCACTCTTATTTTTCTCTTGTTTTGCTTTATTAGCTCTATTAATATCATCTTTCAAAATGGACTCAGGAGTCATAGGAAGCAAAGTAATATTTTTATCCTTATGAACAAAAGTATACCGATTGTTTCTACCATGGTGTACAGAATTTTATCAAATTGCCATGGTCTACCAAGTAACAAGGAACATGCTTGCATAGGTACCACATCACAATCAACATAATCAGCATATGTAGAGATACTAAAATGCACACTAACAAGACGTGTTACCTTAACCTTGCCGCTGTTGTTGAACCATTGGATGTAGTAAGGATGTGGATGTGGTCTTGTGGTGAGAGATAGCTTCTCCACCATCGCCATGCTAGCCAAGTTGTTGCAGCTCCTCCATCTATGATGGCGCTAATAGAACGCTCCTTCACAACTCCTTTTGTATGGAACAAATTATGCCTCTGATTTTGCTCACTTGTGTAACTCGCACACTCAAAACACGCTGAGCAACTAAACATTCATACCGCCAAGATCTTCAGCAGCCATGTATTGTGTCTCATGATCGTAATCATCTCCACCGTGTTCCTCATGTGTAATAAGAGCCAAAGTCTCCTCATCATAGTCACTAGCGGACTCATACCCACCATCCTCCGTAGCAATCATCACACGCTGAGATTTGCATTCTCTCAAAAAAATGTCCTCTTCCCTTACAACGACGACAAATAATATCACTTGTGTGCCCTGCTGACGCCATGGAAGAAGAGCTCAGGCAGCCCAAAGCAGTGTGCTCTTGGCGATAGTGGTGGTTGTGCCTGCGCTTGTATCACGGTTGGAGGTGGCACCAAGGAGGTGATGGTGCAAAGGAAGTAGATGATGCACGTGGTGTCCATGATGAAGGTCGACCAGAGAAAAGTTAGTGCGCGCCAATGCCTGCCGATCCTCAAGACTTCACGCTCAGCTTTACAAGCAAGATGGAATAAACGAGTGATATTATTATAATCCTTATAGTCTAGAATGGTCTCAATCTCTATTTAATCCACCCGTAAAACGTGCAAGCATAGCTTCATTCTCCTCAACAATACCACATCTAATCAAGCCGCTTTGTAATTCCCGATAATATTCTTCTACAGAATTTTTTCCTTGTCTTAAGCGCTGCAATTTTTGAAGTAATTCACGTTGATAATATGGTGGAACCCAACGAGTACGCATAGCAGTTTTCAAAGCAGCCCAAGTAGTGGAACAGATATAATCTACAATGTTCGCACCACCAAACACATGCAAAGCTAGTGAAAGCACAAACAAAGCAGAACACGCCTCTCCTCGTGATATTGTAAACATGTAAATCGTTGTTCAGTTTCTAACTCCCAAGTAAGATATATATCAGAACATATCTACCCTCAAATGGTGGAATATTCAATTTCAGTTTAGGGAGATGGTCATGATCTCGCACTGAGGGGGAGCCCTAGCATTGCCATTATTTGCATGTGGACGACCGGTGGTTGTGGTGCTGGTGGTTGCACGTAGTTCGATGTTGATCAACCTCCTCCTCGTAATCTCCCACATAATCATCCTCCTCGGTACCAAAGCAGCAAGCAGAGAGCAGGAGCCAAAGAAGCACCAACAAGAGTAGCAGCGGCACCAGAATTTTGTCCTGCTCAAGAGGAACACGCCGAGCTCGGCCCATACCGATTCGGGGGCAGAGGTGCGATAGGTGCAGCCATGGTGGTTGTGGAAAACGCCACGAGCAATTCATCAAACTTGCTATCAAGCTTTGTTTCAAACGCCTTCTCAATGCCATCTATCTTCTCCATGGCCTCACAAATCTGTTTACCACATCTTGCACCTGTCCAATCATCATTTGTCAAACTTATCATGTAGCTGTTTGTTTGTCGTTCTCCCAATCAGCCTCATCGGCCTGTGTTCCTGCCATGGTTAGCAGCAATAGAAACACACAAGAATATGATCCTACAGACTACTAGGAAGTGGTGGTGGTGGTGTGGTGGACAATCACAAACCGTGAAGCAAATCTCAAATTCTTACCAGCTTACCCAAAGAAGGTGGTGATCGGCAACCGCTGTAGTCAAAACTCTCAAAGCTTGGCTATAGCGACACTTGGAGAATCAAACGCACGACGAGATGTATGTGGAGCTGGGAAGGCTTATAATATGGTAGCAAAAGGGTCAAGAATAATCAAATCGAGATGCAAAGTTGAATAAACGCCAACGACGGTAGATGTCTTTGGTCCTAGGCTAGACCGTGCTAGAGACGCGAGCCTAGAACACTAACAAAATCACGGCGCTGCACGTAAACAAAGGAAAAGCACACTCTGAATTTTTTTTTTCGCTTTTTTTTGCTTTTTTTTTTTTTTTTTTTTTTTTTTTTTTTTTTTTTTTGAAAAATCACTATAATGGCGAGTGTCTCAAAACTCTTCCCACGTCAAACCGACAGATGGGCACGAAATTTTTTTGACCAAATTTTTTTTTTTGATCGCCTGACCCAAAACTGAAACGGGTCAAAAAACTTTCTATAACGGCGATCGCTCAATACGCTTAGAAACACCTAAAAATAGGATAGCCGAAAATTTTTATCCCGCGCTTTTGGAAAATTTTGGGCCTAAACGAGGGTGGTTTCCTGACTTTTTTTTTTTGAAACCAACCTCTTCTACCGACGGCAAAAATTGCTGAATTCAAACCTACTCGCATAAGGAAACACGAATCGAAAACTAGATGGATCCCAAAACAAACCTAATATGCAAGGGACTCGGATTGGTGATGATATATGGCAGCGGTGGTGGTATATGGATACGGATTCAAGCGGTGGCGGATAAGCGGTGGTGGTATATGGATACGGATTCGAAGCGGCAAAGTGCGGCGGCGTGACAACTTATGACCGTAACTCAAACTCTAAAAGACTAGACTCTAAGACCAAAGAATAGACACGACGATGCAACCGCAAATTCAACAATGCAAATACGTAAAAGATTATGCAAAGGCTCGATCGGTTCGGATAGGATGAACTAACCCTAATTTTTTTGGCTTTTTCGTGGACTATAGGTATGAAGACAGACTCGATCTAAACTACGAAAAATCAGAAAATCTCACCGAGCAACCCGGAAATCTGATACCACTTGATAGAGGCAAAGGTGTCCCGCCTTCGATGAGATGGTGGATTTCGCTTTGTGAAGTCGACTTTGACGATCCGACTACGATCGTGGCGAGGACGCCGCGCTTTAGCAATCGCTAAACCAACTCCGAGAGGTTATTGACCACGCCGAGCACGATCAACTCCGACCACGAGGGTCTGCTTCCTCGCGAGCAAACGAAGAACAAGCAAGAAACTGAGATTGCAACTGGATATTGCGAATATAAGATGAAAGCTTTATTGATCAAGGTGGGGTTCTGTGACGCTTTGTCCGGTCGCTGAACACAAACGGCACGCCGGTTGCAGCTATGGCGAACTTTTGATCTAAACAAAACCCAAGTCTAAACGGTACCCTAAGGGCTGTATATATGGAGGAAGAGGGGTGAATTTCGTGGCCCTTGGTGGAGGGGTCCAAACTAACCCTATCTCTTGTTTCCCCACACATACGGACTCTAAAAATAGCCTATACTAATGTATTTCGAAATTACATGGGCCTGGCCCAATAATAAGGTGACGAAGACCTAGAATAGCCTATGGACTAATATTATGAAGTGGCATCTTGTATATTTCGTCCAAGGCTTCATGCACTCCTTATGGTGGCTTCAAAGTCCCGAAATCATCACTTGTAACTCCGTTTGATCCCTTATGCATGCCATCAACTCCATGTGTGTTCTTGCTCCAATGTTCATCCTTCTCCAAGCTAGGCCCTTCATTTGTAAGCAAAACAAATGTATCCAATTTAGGCAGCATCATATTCTCATGAACATTAGAATCATTACCAAGAAACGAAAGTACCTGGTAATTTAGTTGGCGTGCGCGAGCTCTAGTAATTGGTCCAGTATGTATAGCAGCAGGGGCTGTGGGTGTAACAATGGTATTGATGTCCTCATCAGTTTGGTGGAGTGTGCATTGTAAGAAAAATATTGATAACCAACCCACAACTTGGAAAGATTTGAAAGATGTAACGAGACAACATTTTTCCCTCCTTACTATCGTCGTGAATTGCTTCACAAATTTGAACAATTTAAACAAGGCAACAACACTGTTCACGCTTACTACAAAGAGTTCAAATCTTATATGCATCATTGTGACATAGAAGAATCTAAGGATGATACAATGAATAGATTTTTTGGTGGTTTGAACCATGATATTCAGGAAAGATTTCAGTATATTCCTCGTTGCATTACTGGTATGTATGTTCGTGCTTGTACCTTTGAGAGACAGATACAAGAGGATGCATTGGGTGACTACAACAACTACTATTCTAGTTCATGCTCACCACTGCCGGTTGGTTCCTCCACCGTTGCACCTACTAGAGCAGCCCCACCTCGGATTGTGAGTGCGGCATCATCTCAAGAGCATGGTGCATTGTCTACGTCTGTACCTACATCAGCTACGTCTTTGCGACAAGGTAACAGTAAAGATATTGATGATATAACTTTACATGAGAATAATGCATCCGTAGTTAACTTGAATGCATCATGTGTTGAGTTACCTAGTGATTTGAGCACATCACCTATTTTAGAGAATCTTGAAACTGTCATGAATGCGCTATGTGATCAAACAACCAAATACCAACAATTTTGAGTGCACCCATTGAATTAACTGTTGATGCAAAAGAATCAATGTTTAATCATTTTGATATGACCTCTAATCTTGGTGATGATTCTGTGTCGAATGACTCATTGCATGTTTGCTTATCTAAGCATGTTGTAGCATGTAAATTTGATTCAAATAAGGTTTATTCACCAATGTTGGGATGGTTTAATAATGAACATTGTCAATCTTTTGAAATAAATAAGAGCTTCATTTATATGTGCAAACTGAGTTGCAATATTTTCATGTCTTCTAGTTCTTGTGCTAATTCGTTGGCTTTAGATTTTATGAACTATGCAAGTTACTCATCTATTCATGTGTCATATATGCAAAAATCAAGGGAAGTAAAAATGGATGACGTATACATATACAACATGTACACCTTGTCTCTTTTGTTAGCCACATTTCAGATTAAACAACGCCGAGGACGGCTTTATTTTCAAAAAGGGGAGGATGATGAGGACATGACTACCTTGTATATGACCAAAAATATTGCATACATGCATATTTGTCAGGTGATTTCTAGTGCAAACTATTCAATAATCTATTTATGTTATCCAGAACAAAAATACTTCACACGCTTTTGTGTTTTGTCTAATTGCAGGTGTATGGGACATTTGTACAATCCACATATGAAGATAAGGAAGAAAGAGATGTTTATTTGCTGTTCAAAAAGTCCTCTCACGTCACTTTCGGCCGAAGAGAAGATAGAGTCCAAGTATTTCACGTTCTGGATTCAGATTCGGACTGCACAGACATACCTGGCTCAAAACGCCAATAACTTTTTCATACGGACTCCGAATTGGGTGATTCCTTTTTTGTTGGAAAGTAGATTTCATGCTCTTTCCAGCACAATTGGAATCACCTTAAAATCAGTCTGGAGCGTTGAGTTATGGACGAAACAATCTGACGCTGCAGCAGAATCCGAGTCAAACTACAAGTCCAAAGGTGTTACGTCACCTCCACTTGGGCCCATGAGCCTTGTACGACCTAGGGTTGGTTTTAGGCTGCCTTGGGACGTTCTCCCACCTCCTTGGCCGCCACCCCTTGCTCCTATATAACTAGATCCATCTAGTAGCTTTTTCCTGGGGATTTGTTCAGTTAAAAGTTAGCCATTGCAACCGTATTGCTTGTGTCCAACGACTGCACCAAGACCGCTTACGGATCCCCACTTTTATCAATACTTCATACATACTCGCAATATTCAGATTGTTTTTATCATATTCTTGCTTGTTCTTCGATTGCTTGCAGGAATAGACCTTCGTGGTCAGGTTGTGATAGAGGCAAAGGTGTCCCGTCTTTCGATGAGATGGTGGATTTCGCTTTGGTGGAAGTCGACTTTGACGATCCGACTACGAAGGCGTCTGCGAGGACGCCGCTACTTTAGCAATCGCTAAACCAACTCCGAGAGGTTATTGACCACGCCAAGACGATCAACCTCGACCACGAGGGTCTATTTCCTGCGAGCAAACGAAGAACAAGCAAGAAACTGAGATTGCAACTGGATATTGCGAATATAAGATGAAAGCTTTATTGATCAAGGTGGGGTTCTGTGGACGCTTTGTCCGGTCGTTGAACACAAACGGCACGCTGGTTGCAGCTATGGCTAACTTTTGATCTAAACAAAACCCAAAGTCTAAACGGTGCCCTAAGGCCTGTATATATGGAGGAAGAGGGGGAGAATTTCGTGGCCCTTGGTGGAGGGGTCCGAAACTAACCCTATCTCTTGTTTCCCCACACACACGGACTCTAAAAATAGCCTATACTAATGTATTTCAAAATTACATGGGCCTGGCCCAATAATAAGGTGACGCAGCACCTAGAATAGCCTCTGGACGAAATTTATGAAGTGGCATCTTGTATATTTCGTCCAAGGCTTTATGCACTGATTATGGTGCCTTCAAATTCCTAAAATCATCACTTGTAACTCTATTCTTGTCCCCCTTGCGCATGCCATCATCTCCATGCTTGTTCTTGCTCCAATGTTCATCCTTCTCCAAGCTAGGCCCTTCATTTGTAAGCAAAACAAATGTATCCAATTTAGGCAGCATCATATTCTCATGAACATTAGAATCATTACCAAGAAACGAAAGTACCGTAATTTAGTTGGCGCATGAGCTCTAGTAATTGGTCCAAGATGTATAGCAAAGAGGGGCTGTGGGTGTAACAATGGTATTGATGTCCTCATCATCCTCCCTTCTTGAAATGAAGTCGCCCTCGACGGAAGTTCATCTTCCTCACCCAAATATGGCTTCAAATCTGCAATGTTAAAAGTGGACTAACCCCAAAATCTGCAGCAGCTCAAGTTTATATGCATTATCATTTACTTTCTCCAACACCTTAAAGGGACCAGCAGACGTGTGGCATTAGCTTTGATTTGCGCAAATCAGAAATCTATCCTCACGCAAATGTAACCAAACAAGATCTCCAGTGCAAACACAACATGTTTTCTACCCTTATCTCCAAAGAAGTTTATATTTAGCATTCATACGCTCAATGTTTTCCTTAGTTAACTCATGCATTTTTAAAATCAATTCAGCACGTTCTTTAGCATCAAAATTAACCTTCTCCAAGATGGAAGAGGCAACAAATCAATAGGTGCACGAGGTAGGAAACCATACACAACTTCAAAAGGGCACATCTTAGTAGTAGAATGCAATGAACGATTATAAGCAAATTCAATATGAGGCAAGCATTCCTCCCACATTTTCTTATTTTTCTTTAGAACAGCCCTAAGCATAGTAGACAATGTTCTATTGACTACTTCAGTTTGTCCATCAGTTTGGGGTGACAAGTAGTACTAAAAGCAGTTTAGTCCCCAACTTAGCCCATAAACATCTCCAAAAGTGGCTAAGAAATTTAGTATCACGATCTGAAACAATAGTATTTGGCACACCATGCAAGCAAATAATTTCACGAAAGAACAAATCAGCAACATTGACAAAGATCATCGCTTTTATGACATGGTATAAAGTGTGCCATTTTGAGAATCTATCCACGACAACAAATATGTTATCCTCCCTTCTTTGTTCTAGGTAAACCTAAAACAAAGTCCATAGATATATCCTCCCAAGGAACACTAGGTACAGCAAAGGCATATATAAACCATGAGGATTGAGTCGTGACTTAGCTTTTTGACATGTAGTGCAATGAGCAATAAAACGCTCAACATCCCGCCTCATCTTTGGCCAAAAGAAATGTGTAGCAAGTACGCCCTCCGCCTTCTTCACGCCAAAGTGTCCCATTAGTCCTCCTCCATGCGCCTCCTGCAACAACAAAAGACGAACGGAGCTAGCTGGAATGCATAGCTTGTTAGCACGAACACAAATCCATCATTAACGACAAACTTGTTCCATGTTCTTCCTTCTTTACAATTCTGCAATACATCTTTAAAATCAGCATCATGTACATATTGATCTTTGATGGTCTCCAAACCAAATATTTTGAAGTCAAGTTGTGAAAGCATAGTATAGCGATTTAGACAATGCATCAAGAATAACATTTTCTTTACCCTTCTTGTGTTTAATGACATAAGGGAAAGTCTCAATGAATTCAACCCATTTAGCATGTCTACGATTCAGTTTAGCTTGACTTTTAATATGTTTCAAAGATTCATGATCGAATGTATAACAAATTCTTTGGGCCATAAATAATGTTGCCATGTTTCTAAAGTCCTAACAAGAGCATATAATTCTTTATCATAAGTAGAGTAATTCAGACTAGGCCCACTCAATTTTTCGTAAAAGTATGCAACAGGTTTGCCATCTTGTAATAACACACCTCCTAATCCAATTCCACTAGCATCACATTCAAGCTCAAAAGTCTTATTAAAATCAGGAAGTTGGAGTAAAGGAGCATGTGTCAACTTAGCTTTCAATACCGTGAAGGCTTCTTCCCGTATGGTACCCCAAACAAAAGGCACATCCTTCTTTGTAAGCTCGTTGAGAGGTGCAGCAATGGTGCTGAAATCTCTCAAAACGCCTATAGAAACCAGCGAGGCCAAGGAAACTCCTCACTTGTGTGACCGCTTTGGGCTGCGCCAACTCTCAATAGCTTCAATCTTGGCTTTATCAACTTCAATTCCTCGTGGAGTAACAACATAGCCAAGAAAAGATACTCGGTCGGTGCAAAAGGTGCACTTCCCAAGGTTACCAAACAAACGTGCATCACGAGAGCATTAAAAACAGCACGAAATGTTCCAAATGTTCTTCCAAAGATTTGCTATAAATCAAGATATCATCAAAATAGACTACCACAAATCGTCCAATGAAAGCACGAAAACTTCGCTCATTAATCTCATGAAAGTACTAGGTGCATTAGTTAACCCAAAAGGCATGACTAACCACTCATATAATCCAAACTTAGTTTTAAATGCTGTTTTCCATTCATCTCCCAATTTCATACGAATTTGATGGTATCCACTACGCAAATCAACTTTGGAGAATATTGTAGAGCCACTCAATTCATCAAGCATATCATCTAACCTAGGAATAGGGTGACGATAACTAATAGCAATATTATTGATGCCTCTACAATCAACACACATACGTGACGTACCATCCTTTTTCGCACTAGAATAATAGGAACAAAGACAAGGACTAAGGGATTCGCGATATAACCTTTGTCGAGCAGCTCCTCAGACTTGACGATAATCTCCTTCGCCTCCTCCGGATTGGTATGGTATGGTGCACGGTTGGTAATGATGCACCGAATTAAGTCAATTTGATGCTCAATCCTCGAATAGGTGGTAATCCTGTGGCACGCCTTGTGGAAAGACGCCAAGAACTCCCCGCAAAATGTTAGTGACAAAGCAGGGGCAAAGAGGAAGGCACGCCCTCGAATGAAAATAATGCCTCTTTGCACACAAAAACATAGCAAATAGATTTGCTAAAATCTAGCTCATCAATATCAGATTTGGTGGCAAGTAAACATGCACTTTTCAATTTAATTTCGTAAGCAACAAGAGATGGTTTATTATTAGGCTTCATGTGTTGCTCAAATTCTTTTGCCACAATCTGATTTTCACTCTTATTTTTCTCCTGTTTTGCTTTATTAGCTCTATTAATATCATCTTTCAAAATGGACTCAGAGTCATAGGAAGCAAAGTAATATTTTTATCCTTATGAACAAGAGTATACTGATTGTTTCTACCATGGTGTACAGAATTTTATCAAATTGCCATGGTCTACCAAGTAACAAGGAACATGCTTGCATAGGTACCACATCACAATCAACATAATCAGATATGTAGAGATACTAAAATGCACACTAACAAAGACGTGTTACCTTCACCTTGCCGCTGTTGTTGAACCATTGGATGTAGTAAGGATGTGGATGTGGTCTTGTGGTGAGAGATAGCTTCTCCACCATCTCCATGCTAGCCAAGTTGTTGCAGCTCCCTCCATCTATGATGACGCTAATAGAACGCTCCTTCACAACTCCCTTTGTATGGAACAAATTATGCCTCTGATTTTGCTCACTTTGTGTAACCTGCACACTCAAAACACGTTGAGCAACTAAACATTCATACCACCAAGATCTTCAAGAGCCATGTATTGTGTCTCATGATCGAATCATCTCCACCGTGTTCCTCATGTGTAATAAGAGCCAAAGTCTCCTCATCATAGTCACTAGCGGACTCATACCCACCATCCTCGTGAGCAATCATCACACGCTAAGATTTGCATTCTCTCAAGAAAATGTCCTCTTCCCTTACAACGACGACAAATAATATCACTTGTGTGCCCTGCTGACGCCATGGAAGAAGAAGAGCTCTGTGCAGGCCCGGCAGTGTGTGCTCTTGGCGAGATAGTGGTGGTTGTGCCTCGCTTTCTATCACGGTTGGAGGTGGCACCAAGGAGGTGATGGTGCAAAGGAAGTAGATGATGCACGTGGTGTCCATGATGAAGGTCGACCTGCAGAAAAAGTTAGTGCGCCGCCAATGCCTCGCCGATCTTGCACTTCACGCTCAGCTTTACAAGCAAGATGGAATAAACGAGTGATATTATTATAATCCTTATAGTCTTAGAATGGTCTCAATCTCTATTTAATCCACCCGTAAAACGTGCAAGCATAGCTTCATTCTCCTCAACAATACCACATCTAATCAAGCCAGTTTGTAATTCTTGATAATATTCTTCTACGTAGTTTTTCCTTGTCTTAAGCGCTGCAATTTTTGAAGTAATTCACGTTGATAATATGGTGGAACCCAACGAGTACGCATAGCAGTTTTCAAAGCAGCCCAAGTAGCTGGAACAGATATAATCTACAATGTTCGCACCACCAAACACATGCAAAGCTAGTGAAAGCACAAACAAAGCAGCAGAACACGCCTCTCCTCGTGATATTGTAAACATGTAAATCGTTGTTCAGTTTCTAACTCCCAAGTAAGATATATATCAGAACATATCTACCCTCAAATGGTGGAATATTCAATTTCAGTTTAGGGAGATGGTCATGATCTCGCACTGAGGGGAGCCCTAATATTGCCATTATTTGCATGTGGACGACCGGTGGTTGTGGTGCTGGTGGTTGCACGTAGTTCGATGTTGATCAACCTCATCCTCATAATCGCCCACATACTCATCATCCTCCTCGGTACCACCAAAGAACAGCGATGGCAGGAGCCAAAGAAGCACCAACAGCAGAGCAGCGCACCAGAATTTTGTCGGGCTCAATAGGAACACGCCGAGCTCGGCCCATACCGATTCGGAAGGGCGAGTTGTTGTCGCTGCAGAGGTGCGATAGGTGCAGCCGGCGGTGGTTGTGGAAAACGCACGAGCAATTCATCAAACTTGCTATCAAGCTTTGTTTCAAACGCCTTCTCAATGCCATCTATCTTCTCCATGGCCTCGTCAAATCTGTTTACCACGCCTTGCACCTGTCCAATCATCATTTGCTCAAACTTATCATGTAGCTGTTTGTTCGTCAGTTCTCCCAATCAGTCTCATCGGCTTGTGATCCTACCATGGTTAGCAAAGAAATAGAAACACACAAGAATATGATCCTACAGACTACTAAGAAGTGGTGGTGGTGTATCACAAACCCGTCAAGCAAATCTCAAATTCTTACCAGCCTACCCAAAGAAGAAGCGGTGATCGGCAACCGCTGTAGTCAAAACTCTCAAAGCTTGGCTATAGCGATTACCAGAAGAATCAAACGCACGACGAGATGTATGTGGAGCTGGGAAGGCTTATAATATGGTAGCAAAAAAAGGTCAAGAATAATCAATTCAGAGATGCAAAGTTGAATAAACGCCAACGACGGTATCAGGTCTGTCCTAGGCTAGACCGTGCTAGAGACGCGAGCCTAGAACACTAACAAAATCACGGCACAAGACGTAAACAAGGAAGGAGCACACTCGATTTTTTTTTTTTTTTTTTTTTTTTTTTTTTTTTTTTTTTTTTTTTTTTTGCTTTTTTTTTGAAAAATCACTATAATGGCGAGTGTCTCAAAACTCTTCCTGTGTCAAACCGATAGGATGGGCACGAAATTTTTTCGACCAAAATTTTTTTTTTTCGATCGCTGGACCCAAAAACTGAAACGGGTCAAAAAACTTTCTATAACGGCGATCGCCTCAATACGCTTAGAAACACCTAAAATAGGATAGCCGAAAATTTTTTGTCCCGTGCGCTTTTGGAAAATTTTGGGCCTAAACGAGGGTGGTTTCGGACTTTTTTTTTGAAACCAACCTCTTCTACGGACGGCAAAAGATTGCTGAATCAAACCTACTCGCATAAGGAAACACGAATCGGAAATTAGATGGATCCCAAAACAAATTAATATGCAAGGAACTCGGATTGGTGGTGGATATATGGTGGTGGTATATGGCAACGGTGGTGGTATATGGCAACGGTGGTGGTATATGGCAGCGTGGTGGTATATGGATACGGATTCAAGCGGTGGCGGATAAGCGGTGGTGGTAGATGGCGTGGCGATGATAACGGTGCGGCGGCGGCGTGACAACTTATGACCGTAACTCAAACTCTAAAAGACTAGACTCTAAGACCAAAGAACTAGACACGACGATGCAACCGCAAATTCAACAACGCAAATACGTAAAAGATTATGCAAAGGCTCGATTGGTTCGGATATGATGACCTAACCCTAATTTTTTTGGCTTTTTCGTGGACTGTAGGTATGAAGAATGACTCGATCTAAACTACGAAAAATCAGAAAATCTCACCGAGCAACCCGGAAATCTGATACCACTTGATAGAGGCAAAGGTGTCCCGCCTTCGATGAGATGGTGGATTTCGCTTTGGTGGAAGTCGACTTTGACGATCCGACTACGAAGCGTGCGAGGACGCCAAGCCTTAGCAATCGCTAAACCAACTCCGAGAGGTTATTGACCACGCCAAGACGATCAACTCGACCACGAGGGTCTATTTCCTGCGAGCAAACGAAGAACAAGCATGAAACCGAGATTGCAACTGGATATTGCGAATATAAGATGAAAGCTTTATTGATCAAGGTGGGGTTCTGTGGCGCTTTGTCCGGTCGCTGAACACAAACGGCACGCGGTTGCAGCTATGGCGAACTTTTGATCTAAACAAAACCCAAAGTCTAAACGGTGCCCTAAGGGCTGTATATATGGAGGAAGAGGGGAGAATTTCGTGGCCCTTGGTGGAGGGGTCCAAACTAACCCTATCTCTTGTTTCCCCACACATACGGACTCTAAAAATAGCCTATACTAATGTATTTCGAAATTACATGGGCTGGCCCAATAATAAGGTGACGAGCACCTAGAATAGCCTCTGGACGAAATTTATGAAGTGGCATCTTGTATATTTCGTCCAAGGCTTCATGCACTCATTATGGTGGCTTCAAAGTCCTGAAATCATCACTTGTAACTCTATTCTTGTCCCCTTGCATGCCATCATCTCCATGCTTGTTCTTGCTCCAATGTTCATCCTTCTCCAAGCTAGGCCCTTCATTTGTAAGCAAAACAAATGTATCCAATTTAGGCAGCATCATATTCTCATGAACATTAGAATCATTACCAAGAAACGAAAGTACCTGGTAATTTAGTTGGCGTGCGCGAGCTCTAGTAATTGGTCCAGTATGTATAGCAGTAGGGGCTGTGGGTGTAACAATGGTATTGATGTCCTCATCAGGTTGACTGTGCTCCGGCGTGGTCAATAACCTCTCGGAGTTGGTTTAGCGATTGCTAAGGCGCAACGTCGTGCACGTTTGTAGTCGGATCGTCAAAGTCGTCTCTACCAAATCGATAGTTATCATCTCATCGAAAGATCGGGACACCCCCGCCTCTATCAGATGTTCACTAAAACGGTCATAATTTTGTCATTCGTAGTCCTTGTCGAACCCACATGTACTCAAACTGCTCGCGGCGAGCATGCGAATCCGGAAATTACTCCCCGTTTGCGCCAGGAGGCCCGGAGTACCATCAAATACGGCCATAAGCAGGATATTTTACCCCTGAAAGTCAAAGAACATCATTCGTCGCTGTTTTTCAGACAAGTTTCGGAACCTATTGGCACTTCCTTCTGAAGGAACTTCGAGAGATTATGTTGCTTATAGACATTAGCCCCCCAGGTAGGGACAAACGTACCTTTCTGCAGATGCTCTATGATCCGGGAAATCTCATTTGGTCGTATATTGAAGAAAATCCAGCGGCTATATGCCTTATTCTCCTTGTTCTCACCGGACGGCATGCTGTAACTCATGCGCGTGAAAGCCAAGAAGAAAAGGGCATTCCTGGCATCGTCACTATATATGTGGAAACGATATCTCCACTATAGAGGATAAGAAACTTTGGGGCGGTCATGCAAAAAGCACACGAGAAAATGAAGTACTTTCAAGGACTGTCATAGAATGGACAGATGTTCACTAAAACAGTCATAATTTTGTCATTCGGAGTCCTTGTCGAACCCACATGTACTCAAACTGCTCGCGGCGAGCGTGCGAATCCAGAAATTACTCCCCGTTTGCGCCAGGAGGCCCGGAGTAAAATCAAATACGGCCTTAAGCAGGACATTTTACCCCTAAAAGTCAAAGAACATCATTCGTCACTGTTTTTCAGACAAGTTTCTGAACCCATAGGCACTTCCTTCTGAAGGAACTTCGAGAGATTATGTTGCTTATAGACATTAGCCCCCCTGGTAGGGCAAACGTACCTTTCTACAGATGCTCTATGATCCGGGTAATCTCATTTGGCCTTAAATTGAAGAAAATCCAGCGGCTATATGCCTTATTCTCCTTGTTCTCACCGGATGGCATGCTGTAACTCATGCGCGTGAAAGCCAAGAACAAAAGGGCATTCCTGGCATGGGTCAATATATATGTGGAAACGATATCTCCACTATAGAGGACAAGAAATTTTGGGGCGATCAGGCAAAAAGCGCACGGGAAAATGAATTACTTTGAAGGACTACCATAGAATGGACAGATGTTCACTAAAACGGTCATAATTTTGTCATTCGGAGTCTGTGTCGGACCAACAAAAACTGAAACTGCTCGCGGCAAGCATGCGAATCTAGAAAATACTACCCGCTTGCGCCAGGAGGCCCGGAGTACCCTCAAATACGGCCTTAAGCAGGACATTTTGCCGCTGAAAGTTAAAGAAAATCATTCATCGATGTTTTTCAGACAAGTTTCTGAACCCATTGGCACTTCCTTTTGAAGGAACATCGAGAGATTATGTTGCTAATAGACATTAGCCCCCCTGGTAGGGACAAACGTACCTTTCTGTAGATGCTCTATGATCTGGGCAATCTCATTTGGCCGTAAATTGAATAAAATCCAGCGGCTATATGCCTTATTCTCCTTGTTCTCCCCGGATGGCATGCTGTAACTCATGCGCGTGAAAGCCAAGAACAAAAGGGCATTTCTAGCATCGGTCAATATATATGTGTAAACGATATCTCCACTATAGAGTACAAGCAATTTTGGGGCGGTCATGCAAAAAGCACACGAGAAAATGAAGTACTTTCAAGGAGTGCCATAGAATGGACAGATGTTCACTAAAACGGTCATAATTTTGTCATTTGGAGTCCTTGTCAAACCCACATGTACTCAAACTGCTTGCGGCGAGCATGCGAATCCGGAAATTACTCCCCGTTTGCGCCATGAGGCCCGGAGTACCATAAAATATGGCTTTAAGTAGGACATTTTACCCCTGAAAGTCAAAGGACATCATTCGTCGCTGTTTTTCAGACAAGTTGCTGAACCCATTGGCACTTCCTTCTGAAGGAACTTCGAGAGATTATGTTGCTTATAGACATTAGCCCCCCTGGTAGGGACAAACGTACCTTTCTGCAGATGCTCTATGATCCGGGAAATCTCATTTGGCCGTAAATTGAAGAAAATCCAGCGGCTATATGCCTTATTCTCCTTGTTCTCACCGGACGGCATGCTGTAACTCATGCGTGTGAAAGCCAAGAACAAAAGGGCATTCCTGGCATGGGTCAATATATATTTGGAAACGATATCTCCACTATAGATGACAAGAAATTTTGGGGCGATCAGGTAAAAAGCGCACGGGAAAATGAAGTACTTTGAAGGACTGCCATAGAATGGACAGATGTTCACTAAAACGGTCCTAATTTTGTCATTCGGAGTCTGTGTCGGACCCAAAGAACTCAAACTACTCGCGGCAAGCGTGCGAATCCATAAAATACTCCCCGCTTGCGCCAGGAGGCCCGGAGTACCCTCAACTACGGCCTTAAGCAGGAATTTTTGCCCTTGAAAGTCAAAGAACATCATTCGCCGATGTTTTTCAGAAAAGGTTCTGAACCCATTGGCACTTTCTTTTGAAGGAATATCAAGAGATTATGTTGCTTATAGACATTAGCCCCCCCTGGTAGGGACAAACATACCTTTCTGCAGATGCTCTATGATCCGGGCAATCTCATTTGGCCTTAAATTGAAGAAAATCCAGCGGCTATATGCCTTATTCTCCTTCTTCTCACCGGATGGCATGCTGTAACTCATGCGCGTGAAAGCGAAGAACAAAAGGGCATTCTTGGCATCGGTCAATATATATGTGGAAACGATAGCTCGACTATAGAGGACAAGAAATTTTGGGGCGGTCAGGCAAATATCGCATGAGAAAATGAAGTAATTTCAAGGATTGCCATAGAACGGACAGATGTTCACTAAAACGGTCATAATTTTGTCATTCAGAGTCCGTGTCGGACCCACAAGTACTCAAACTTCTTGCGGCGAGCATGCTAATCTTTAAAATACTCCCGCTTGCACCAGGAGGCCCGGAGTACCCTCAAAGACGGCCTTAAGTAGGACATTTTACCCCTGAAAGTTAAAGAACATCATTCGTCGCTGTTTTTCAAACAAGTTTCTGAACCCATTGGCACTTCCTTCTAAAGGAACTTCGAGAGATTATGTTGCTTATAGACATTAGCCCCCCTGGTAGGGACAAACCTACTTTTCTGCAGATGCTCTATGATCCAGGCAATCACATTTGGCCATAAATTACAGAAAATCCAGCGGCGATATGCCTTATTCTCCTTGTTCCCACCGGATGGCATGCTGTAACTCATGCGCGTGAGAGCCAAGAATAAAAGGGCATTCCTGGCATCGGTCAATATATATGTGGAACTGATATCTACACTATTGAGGGCAAGAAATTTTGGGGCGGTCATGCAAAAAGCGCACGAGAAAATGAAGTACTTTCAAGGACTGCCATAGACTGGACAAATGTTCACTAAAACGGTCATAATTTTGTCATTCAGAGTCCGTGTCAGACCCACATGTACTCAAATTGCTCGCGGCGAGCATGCGAATCTAGAAAATAGTCCCTGTTTACGCCAGGAGGCCCGGAGTACCCTCAAATACGGCCTTAAGCAGGACATTTTGCCCCTGAAAGTCAAAGCACATCATTCGTCGCGGTTTTTCAGACAAGTTTCTGAACCCATTGGCACTTCCTTTGGAAGGAACTTCGAGAGATTATGTTGCTTATAGACATTAGCACCCCTGGTAGGGACAAACGTACCTTTCTGCAGATGCTCTATGACCCGGGCAATCCAGCGGCTATATGCCTTATTCTCCTTGTTCTCACCGGATGGCATGCTGTAACTCATGCGCGCGAAAGCCAAGAAGAAAAGGGCATTCCTGGCATGGGTCAATATATATGTGAAACGATATCTTCACTATAGAGGACAAGAAATTTTGGGCGGTCATGCAAAAAGCGCACGAGAAAATGAAGTACTTTCAAGGACTGCCATAGAATTGACAGATGTTCACTACAACGGTCATAATTTTGTCATTCGGAGTCTTTGTTGGACCCACATGTTCTCAAACTGCTCGCGGCGAGCATGCGAATCCAGAAATTACTCCCCGTTTGCGCCGGGAGGCCCGGAGTACCCTCAAATACGGCCTTAAGCAGGACATTATACCCCTGAAAGTCAAAGAACATCATTTGTCGCTATTATTCAGACAAGTTTCTGAACCCATTGGCACATCCATTTGAAGGAACTTCGAGAGATTATGTTGCTTATAGACATTAGCCCCCCTGGTAGGGACAAACGTACCTTTCTGCAGCTGCTCTATGATCCGGGCAATCTCATTTGGCCGTAAATTGAAGAAAATCCAGCGGCTATATGCCTTATTCTCCTTGTTCTCACCGGATGGCATGCTGTAACTCATGCGCGTGAAAGCCAAGAACAAAAGGACATTCCTGGCATGGGTCAATATATATGTGGAAACAATATCTCCACTATACAGGACAAGAAATTTTGGGGCGATCAGGCAAAAAGCGCAAGGGAAAATGAAGTACTTTCAAGGAGTGCCATAGAATGGACAGATGTTCACTAAAACAGTCATAATTTTGTCATTCAGAGTCCGTGTCGGACCCACAAGTACTCAAACTGCTCGTGGCGAGCATGCGAATCTTTAAAATACTCCCGCTTGCGCCAGGAGGCCCGGAGTACCCTCAAAGACGGCCTTAAGTAGGATATTTTACCCCTGAAAGTTAAAGAACATCATTCGTCGCTGTTTTTCAGACAAGTTTCTGAACCCATTGGCACTTCCTTTTGAAGGAACTTCGAGAGATTATGTTGCTTATAGACATTAGCCCCCCTGGTAGGGACAAACGTACTTTTCTGCAGATGCTCTATGATCCAGGCAATCTCATTTGGCCGTGTATTGAAGAAAATCCAGCGGCTATATGCCTTATTCTCCTTGTTCTCACCGGATGGCATGCTGTAACTCATGCGCGTGAAAGCCAAGAACAAAAGGGCATTCCTGGCATGGGTCAATATATATGTGGAAACGATATCTCCACTATACAGGACAAGAAATTTTGGGGCGGTCATGCAAAAAGCGCACGAGAAAATGAAGTACTTTCAAGGACTGCCATAGAATTGACAGATGTTCACTACAACGGTCATAATTTTGTCATTCGGAGTCCGTGTCGGACCCACATGTTCTCAAACTGCTCGCGGCGAGCATGCGAATCCAGAAATTACTCCCGCTTATGCCGGAGGCCCGAGTACCTCAAATACGGCCTTAAGCAGGACATTATACCCCTGAAAGTCAAAGAACATCATTTGTCGCTATTATTCAGACAAGTTTCTGAACCCATTGGCACTTCCATTTGAAGGAACTTCGAGAGATTATGTTGCTTATAGACATTAGCCCCCCTGGTAGGGACAAACGTACCTTCTCGCAGATGCTCTATGATCCGGGCAATCTCATTTGGCCGTAAATTGAAGAAAATCCAGCGGCTATATGCCTTATTCTCCTTGTTCTCACCGGATGGCATGCTGTAACTCATGCGCGTGAAAGCCAAGAACAAAAGGGCATTCCTGGCATGGGTCAATATATATGTGGAAATGATATCTCCACTATACAGGACAAGAAATTTTGGGGCGATCAGGCAAAAAACGCAAGGGAAAATGAAGTACTTTCAAGGACTGCCATAGAATGGACAGATGTTCACTAAAACAGTCATAATTTTGTCATTCAGAGTCCGTGTCGGACCCACAAGTACTCAAACTGCTCGCGGCGAGCATGCGAATCTTTAAAATACTCCGCTTGCCAGAGGCCCGGAGTACCCTCAAAGACGGCCTTAAGTAGGATATTTTACCCCTGAAAGTTAAAGAACATCATTCGTCGCTGTTTTTCAGACAAGTTTCTGAACCCATTGGCACTTCCTTTTGAAGGAACTTCGAGAGATTATGTTGCTTATAGACATTAGCCCCCCTGGTAGGGACAAACGTACTTTTCTGCAGATGCTCTATGATCCAGGCAATCTCATTTGGCCATATATTACAGAAAATCCAGCGGCTATATGCCTTATTCTCCTTGTTCTCACCGGATGGCATGCTGTAACTCATGCGCGTGAAAGCCAAGAACAAAAGGGCATTCCTGGCATGGGTCAATATATATGTGGAAACGATATCTCCACTATAGAGGACAAGAAATTTTGGGGCGGTCATGCAAAAAGCGCACGAGAAAATGAAGTACTTTCAAGGACTGCCATAGACTGGACAAATGTTCACTAAAACAGTCATAATTTTGTCATTCGGAGTTCTTGTCAGACCCACATGTACTCAAACTGCTCGCGGCGAGCGTGCGAATCCAGAAATTACTCCCCGTTTGCGCCAGGAGGCCCGGAGTACCATCAAATACGGCCTTAAGCAGGACATTTTAACCCTGAAATTCAAAGAACATCATTCGTCGCTGTTTTTCAGACAAGTTTCTGAACCCATTGGCACTTCCTTCTGAAGAAACTTCGAGAGATTATGTTGCTTATACACATTAGCCCCCATGGAAGGGACAAATGTACCTTTCTGCAGATGCTCTATGATCCGGGCAATCTCATTTGGCCGTAAATTGAAGAAAATCCAGCGGCTATATGCCTTATTCTCCTTGTTCTCACCGGATGGCATGCTGTAACTCATGCGCGTGAAAGCCAAGAAGAAAAGGGCATTCCTAGCATCGGTCAATATATATTTGGAAATGATATCTCCACTATAGAGGACAAGAAATTTTGGGGCGGTGTTGCAAAAAGCGCATGAGAAAATGAAGTACTTTCAAGGACTGCCATAGAATGGACAGATGTTCACCACAACGGTCATAACTTTGTCATTCGGAGTCCGTGTAGGACCCACATGTACTCAAACTACTCGCGGCGAGCGTGTGAATCCAGAAATTACTCCCCGTTTGCGCCAGGAGGCCCGGAGTACCATCAAATACGGCCTTAAGCAGGACATTTTACCCCTGAAAGTCAAAGAACATCATTCATCGCTGTTTTTCGGACAAGTTTCTGAACCTATTGGCACTTCCTTTTGAAGGAACTTCGAGAGATTATGTTGCTTATAGAAATTTGCCCCCCTGGTAGGGACAAATATACCTTTCTGTAGATGCTCTCTGATCCGGGCAATCTCATTTGGCCTTAAATTAAAGAAAATTCAGCTGCTATATGCCTTATTCTCCTTGTTTTCGCCGGATCGCATGATGTAACTCATGCGCGTGAAAGCCAAGAACAAAAGGGCATTCCTGGCATGGGTCGATTTATATGTGGAAACGATATCTCCACTATAGAGGACAAGAAATTTTGGGGCGGTCAGGCAAAAATCGCATGAGAAAATGAAGTACTTTCAAGGACTGCCATAGAATGGACAGATGTTCACTAAAACGGTCATAATTTTGTCATTCGAGTCCGTGTCGGACCCACATGTACTCAAACTGCTCATGCAAGAGCGTGCGAATCCAGAAAAAACTCCCGCTTGCGCCAGAGGCCCGAGTACCATCAAATACGACCTTAAGCAGGACATTTTGCCCCTGAAAGTCAAAGAACATCATTCGTCGCTGTTTTTCGCACAAGTTTCTGAACCCATTGGCACTTCCTTTTGAAGGAACTTCGAGAGATTATGTTGCTTATAGACATTAGCCCCCATGGTAGGGACAAACATACCTTCTCGCAGATGCTCTATGATCCGGCAGTCTCATTTGGCCGTAAATTGAAGAAAATCCAGCGGCTATATGCCTTATTCTCCTTGTTTTCACCGGATGGCATGCTGTAACTCATGCGCGTGAAAGCCAAGAACAAAAGGGCATTCCTAGCATCGGTCAATATATATGTGGAAACGATATCTCCACTATAGAGGACAAGAAATTTTGGGGCAGTCACGCAAAAAGCGCATGAGAAAATGAAGTACGTTCAAGGACTGCCATAGAATGGACAGATGTTCACTACAACGGTCATAACTTTGTCATTCGGAGTCCGTGTCGGACCCACATGTACTCAAACTACTCGCGACGAGCATGCGAATTTTGAAAATACTCCCCGCTTGCGCCAGGAGGCCCGGAGTACCCTCAAATACGGCCTTAAGCAGGACATTTTGCCCCTGAAAGTTAAAGAACATCAGTCGTCGCTGTTTTTCAGACAAGTTTCTGAACCAATTGGCACTTCATTTCGAAGGAACTTCCAGAGATTATGTTGCTTATAGACATTAGCCCCCCTGGTAGGGACAAACGTACCTTTCTACAGATGCTCTATGATCCGGGAAATCTCATTTGGCCGTAAATTGAAGAAAATCGATCGGCTATATGCCTTATTCTCCTTGTTCTCACCGGATGGCATGTTGTAACTCATGCGCGTTAAAGCCAAGAACAAAAGAGCATTCCTGGCATTGGTCAATATATATGTGGAAACGATATCTCCACTATAGAGGACAAGAAATTTTGGGGCGGTCATGCCAAAAACTCAAGAGAAAATGAAGTACTTTCAAGGACTGCCATAGACTGGACAGATGTTCACTAAAACGGTCGTAATTTTGTCATTCGAGTCCGGGTCGGACCCACATGTACTCAAACTGCTCATGGCGCATGCGAATCTAGAAAAACTCCCGCTTGCGCCAGAGGCCCGGAGTACCTCAACACGACCTTAAGCAGACATTTTGCCCTCGAAAGTCAAAGAACATCATTCGTCGCTGTTTTTCAGACAAGTTTCTGAACCCATTGGCACTTCCTTTTGAAGGAACTTTGAGAGATTCTGTTGCTTATAGACATTAGCCCCCCTGGTAGGGACAAACATACCTTTCTGCAGATGCTCTATGGTCCGGCAATCTCATTTGGCCTTAAATTGAAGAAAATTCAGCGGCTATCTGCCTTGTTCTCTTTGTTTTCGCCGGATCGCATGTTGTAACTCAGGCGCGTGAAAGCCAAGAACAAAAGGGCATTCCTGGCATGGGTCGATATATATGTGGAAACGATATCTCCACTATAGAGGACAAGAAATTTTGGGGCGGTCAGGCAAAAAGCGCATGAGAAAATGAAGTACTTTCAAGGACGCCATAGAATGGACAGATGTTCACTAAAACGGTCATAATTTTGTCATTGAGTCCGTGTCGGACCCATAAGTACTCAAACTGCTCATGACGAGCATGCGAATCCATAAAATACTCCCGCTTGCGCAGAGGCCCGGAGTACCTCAACACGGCCTTAAGGTGACATTTTGCCCTCGAAAGTTAAAGAACATCATTCGTCGATGTTTTTCGACAAGTTTCAACCCATTGGCACTTCCTTTTGAAGGAACTTCGAGAGATTATGTTGCTTATAGACATTAGCCCCTGGTAGGGACAAACGTACCTTTCTGCAGATCTCTATGATCCGGCACTCATTTGGCCAGAAATTGAAGAAAATCGATCGGCTATATGCCTTATTCTCCTTGTTCTCACCGGATGGCATGTTGTAACTCATGCGCGTTAAAGCCAAGAACAAAAGAGCATTCCTGGCATCGGTCAATATATATGTGGAAACGATATCTCCACTATAGAGGACAAGAAATTTTGGGGCGGTCATGCCAAAAACTCAAGAGAAAATGAAGTACTTTCAAGGACTGCCATAGACTGGACAGATGTTCACTAAAACGGTCGTAATTTTGTCATTCCGAGTCCGGGTCGGACCGACATGTACTCAAACTGCTCGCGGCGTGGATGCGAATCTAGAAATTACTCCCTGTTTGCGCCTAGAGGCCCGGAGTACCCTCAAATACGGCCTTAAGCAGGACATTTTGCCCCTGAAAGTTAAAGAACATCATTCGTCGCTGTTTTTCAGACAAGTTTCTGAAACCATTGGCCCTTCCTTTTGAAGGAACTTCGAGAGATTATGTTGCTTATAGACATTAGCCCCCCTGGTAGGGACAAACGTACCTTTCTGCAGATGCTCTATGATCCGGACAATCTCATTTGGCCGTAAATTGAAGAAAATCCAACGGCTATATGCCTTATTCTCCTTGTTCTCACCGGATGGCTTGTTGTAACTCATGCGCGTGAAAGCCAAGAACAAAAGGGCATTCCTGGCATGGGTCAATATATATGTGGAAACGATATCTCCACTATAGAGGGCAAGAAATTTTGGGGCAATCAGGCAAAAAGCGCACGGGAAAATGAAGTACTTTCAAGGACTGCCATAGAATGGACAGATGTTCACTAAAACGGTCATAATTTTGTCATTCGAGTCTGTGTCGGACCCAAAGAACTCAAACTGCTCGCGGCAAGCGTGCGAATCCATAAAATACTCCCTGCTTGCGCCAAGAGGCCCGGAGTACCCTCAAATACGGCCTTAAGCAGGACTTTTTGCCCCTGAAAGTTAATGAACATCATTCGTCGATGTTTTTCAGACAAGTTTCTGAACCCATTGGCACTTTCTGTTGAAGGAAATTCGAGAGATTATGTTGCTTATAGACACTAGCCCCCCTGGTAGGGACAAACATACCTTTCTGCTGATCCTCTATGATTCGGGAAATCTCATTTGGCCTTAAATTGAAGAAAATTCAGCGGCTATATGCCTTATTCTCCTTGTTTTCGCCGGATCGCATGTTGTAACTCATGCACGTGAAAGCCAAGAACAAAATGGCATTCCTGGCATGGGTCGATATATATGTGGAAACGATATCTCCACTATAGATGACAAGAAATTTTGGGGTGGTCAGCAAAAAGCGCATGAGAAAATGAAGTACTTTCAAGGACGCCATAGAATGGACAGATGTTCACTAAAACGGTCATAATTTTGTCATTCGAGTCCGTGTCGGACCCAAAGTACTCAAACTGCTCATGGCAGCATGAGAATCTTGAAAATACTCCCTGCTTGCGCCAGAGGCCCGGAGTACCTCAAATCGGCCTTAAGCGGGACATTTTGCCCCTGAAAGTTAAAGAACGTCATTCGTCGCTGTTTTTCAGACAAGTTTCTGAACCCATTGGCACTTCCTTTTGAAGGAACTTCGGGAGATTATGTTTCTTATAGACACTAGCCCCCTGGTAGGGAAAAACTTACCTTTCTTCAGATCCTCTATGATCCGGGCAATCTCATTTGGCCGTAAATTGAAGAAAATCCAGCGGCTATATGCCTTATTCTCCTTGTTTTTGCCGGATGGCATGCTGTAACTCATGCGCGTGAAAGCCAAGAACAAAAGGGCATTCCTGGCATGGGTCAATATATATGTGGAAACGATATCTCCACTATAGAGGACAAGAAATTTTGGGGCGGTCATGCAAAAAGCGCACGAGAAAATGAAGTACTTTTAAGGACTGCCATAGAATGGAAAGATTTTCACTAAAACGGTCATAATTTTGTCATTCGGAGTCCGTGTCAGACCCACATGTACTCAAACTGCTCGCGGCAAGCATGCGAATCTAGAAATTACTCCCGCTTATGCCGGAGGCCCGAGTACCTCAAATCTGGCCTTAAGGTGACATTTTGCCCCGAAAGTCAAAGAACATCATACGTCGCTGTTTTTCAAACAAGTTTCTGAACCCATTGGCACTTCCTTTTGAGGGAACTTCGAGAGATTATGTTGCTTATAGACATTAGCCCCCCTGGTAGGGACAAACGTACCATTCTGCAGATGCACTATGATCCGGGCAATCTCATTTGGCCGTATATTGAAGAAAATCCAGCGGCTATATGCCTTATTCTCCTTGTTCTCACTGGATGGCATGCTGTTACTCATCTGCGTGAAAGCCAAGAACAAAAGGGCATTCCTGGCAGGTCAATATATATGTGGAAACGATATCTCCACTATAGAGGACAAGAAATTTTGGGGTGATCAGGCAAAAAGCGCATCGGAAAATGAAGTACTTTCAAGGACTGCCATAGAATGGACAGATGTTCTTTAAAACGGTCATAATTTTGTCATTCGAGTCCGTGTTGGACCCAAAGTACTCAAACTGCTGCATGCAAGCGCATGCGAATCCATAAAATACTCCCGCTTGCGCCAAGAGGCCCGGAGTACCTCAAATCGGCCTTAAGCGGACATTTTACCCCGAAAGTTAAAGAACATCATTCGTCGCTGTTTTTCGCACAAGTTTCAACCCATTGGCACTTCCTTTTGAAGGAACTTCGAGAGATTATGTTGCTTATAGACATTAGCCCCTGGTAGGGACAAACGCGTACTTTCTGCAGATGCTCTATGATCCGGCAATCTCATTTGGCCTTAAATTGAAGAAAATCCAGCGGCTATATGCCTTATTCTCCTTGTTCTCACCGGATGGCATGTTGTAACTCATGCGCGGAAAGCCAAGAACAAAAGGGCATTCCCGCATGGGTCAATATATATGTGGAAACGATATTCCACTATAGAGGACAAGAAATTTTGGGGCGGTCAGCAAAAAGCGCACGAGAAAATGAAGTACTTTCAAGGACGCCATAGAATGGACAGATGTTCACTAAAACGGTCATAATTTTGTCATTCGAGTCCGTGTCGGACCCACAAGTACTCAAACTGCTCATGGCGAGCATGCGAATCTTTAAAATACTCCCTGCTTATGCCAGAGGCCCGAGTACCCTCAAATCGGCCTTAAGTAGGATATTTTACCCCGAAAGTCAAAGAACATCATTCGTCGCTGTTTTTCGACAAGTTTCAACCCATTGGCACTTCCTTTTGAAGGAACTTCGAGAGATTATGTTGCTTATAGACATTAGCCCCCCTGGTAGGGACAAACGTACTTTTCTGCAGATGCTCTATGATCCAGGCAATCTCATTTGGCCGTGTATTGAAGAAAATCCAGCGGCTATATGCCTTATTCTCCTTGTTCTCACCGGATGGCATGCTGTAACTCATGCGCGTGAAAGCCAAGAACAAAAGGGCATTCCTGGCATGGGTCAATATATATGTGGAAACGATATCTCCACTATACAGGACAAGAAATTTTGGGGCGGTCATGCAAAAAGCGCACGAGAAAATGAAGTACTTTCAAGGACTGCCATAGAATCGGCAGATGTTCACTACAACGGTCATAATTTTGTCATTCTGAGTCCGTGTCGGACCCACATGTACTCAAACTGCTCGCGGCGAGCATGCGAATCCAGAAATTACTCCCCGTTTGCGCTGGGAGGCCCGGAGTACCCTCAAGTATGGCCTTAAGCAGGACATTTTACCCCTGAAAGTCAAAGAACATCATTTGTCGCTATTTTTCAGACAAGTTTCTGAACCCATTGGCATTTCTATTTGAAGGAACTTCGAGAGATTATGTTCCTTATAGACATTAGCCCACCTGGTAGGGACAAACGTACCTTTCTGTAGCTGCTCTATGATCCGGGCAATCTCATTTGGCCATAAATTGAAGAAAATCCAGCGGCTATATGCCTTATTCTCCTTGTTCTCACCGGATGGCATGCTGTAACTCATGCGCGTGAAAGCCAAGAACAAAAGGGCATTCCTGGCATGGGTCAATATATATGTGGAAACGATATCTCCACTATACAGGACAAGAAATTTTTGGGGCGATCAGGCAAAAAGCGCAAGGGAAAATGAAGTACTTTCAAGGACTGCCATAGAATGGACAGATGTTCACTAAAACAGTCATAATTTTGTCATTCAGAGTCCGTGTCGGACCCACAAGTACTCAAACTGCTCGCGACGAGCATGCGAATCTTTAAAATACTCCCGCTTGCGCCAGGAGGCCCGGAGTACCCTCAAAGACGGCCTTAAGTAGGATATTTTACCCCTGAAAGTTAAAGAACATCATTCGTCGCTGTTTTTCAGACAAGTTTCTGAACCCATTGGCACTTCCTTTTGAAGGAACTTCGAGAGATTATGTTGCTTATAGACATTAGCCCCCCTGGTAGGGACAAACGTACTTTTCTGCAGATGCTCTATGATCCAGGCAATCTCATTTGGCCATATATTGAAGAAAATCCAGCGCTATATGCCTTATTCTCCTTGTTCTCACCGGATGGCATGTCAGAACTCATGCGCGTGAAAGCCAAGAACAAAAGGGCATTCCTGGCATCGGTCAATATATATGTGGAAACGATATCTCCACTATAGAGGACAAGAAATTTTGGGGCGGTCATGCAAAAAGCGCACGAGAAAATGAAGTACTTTCAAGGACTGCCATAGAATGGACAGATGTTCACTAAAACGGTCATAATTTTGTCATTCGGAGTCCGTGTCGGACCCACATGTACTCAAACTGCTCGCGGCGAGCATGCGAATCTAGAAATTACTCCCCGTTTGCGCCAGGAGGCCCGGAGTACCCTCAAATACGGCCTTAAGCAGGACATTTTGCCCCTGAAAGTCAAAGAACATCATTCGTCGCTGTTTTTCAGACAAGTTTCTGAACCCATTGGCAGTTCCTTTTGAAGGAACTTCGAGAGATTATGTTGCTTATAGACATTAGCCCCCCTGGTAGGGACAAACGTACCTTTCTACAGATGCTCTATGATCCGGCAATCTCATTTGGCCAGAATTGAAGAAAATCCAGCGGCTATATGCCTTATTCTCCTTGTTCTCACCGGATGGCATGTCAGAAACTCATGCGCGTGAAAGCCAAGAACAAAAGGGCATTCCCGGCATGGGTCAATATATATGTGGAAACGATATCTCACTATAGAGGACAAGAAATTTTGGGGCGTCAGCAAAAAGCGCAAGAGAAAATGAAGTACTTTCAAGGACGCCATAGAATGGACAGATGTTCACTAAAACGGTCATAATTTTGTCATTCGAGTCCGTGTCGGACCCATAAGTACTCAAACTGCTCATGACGAGCATGCGAATCTTTAAAATACTCCCGCTTGCGCCAGGAGGCCCGGAGTACCATCAAATACGGCCTTAAGCAGGACATTTTACCCCTAAAAGTCAAAGAACATCATTCGTCACTGTTTTTCAGACAAGTTTCTGAACCCATAGGCACTTCCTTCTGAAGGAACTTCGAGAGATTATGTTGCTTATAGACATTAGCCCCCCTGGTAGGGACAAACGTACCTTTCGCAGATGCTCTATGATCCGGCAATCTCATTTGGCCTTAAATTGAAGAAAATCCAGCGCTATATGCCTTATTCTCCTTGTTCTCACCGGATGGCATGCCGGTAACTCAGGCGCGTGAAAGCCAAGAACAAAAGGGCATTCCGGGCATGGGTCAATATATATGTGGAAACGATATCTCCACTATACAGGACAAGAAATTTTGGGGCGGTCATGCAAAAAGCGCATGAGAAAATGAAGTACTTTCAAGGACTGCCATAGAATTGACAGATGTTCACTACAACGGTCATAATTTTGTCATTCGGAGTCCGTGTCGGACCCACATGTTCTCAAACTGCTCGCGGCGAGCATGCGAATCCAGAAATTACTCCCCGTTTGCGCCAGGAGGCCCGGAGTACCCTCAAATACGGCCTTAAGCAGGACATTTTACCCCTGAAAGTCAAAGAACATCAATCATCGCTGTTTTTCGGACAAGTTTCTGAACCTATTGGCACTTCCTTTTGAAGGAACTTCGAGAGATTATGTTGCTTATAGACATTAGCCCCCCTGGTAGGGACAAACGTACCTTTCTGTAGATGCTCTATGATCCGGGCAATCTCATTTGGCCATAAATTGAAGAAAATCCAGCGGCTATATGCCTTATTCTCCTTGTTCTCACCGGATGGCATGCTGTAACTCATGCGCGTGAAAGCCAAGAACAAAAGGGCATTCCTGGCATGGGTCAATATATATGTGGAAACGATATCTCCACTATAGAGGACAAGAAATTTTGGGGCGGTCAGGCAAAAAGCGCACGAGAAAATGAAGTACTTTCAAGGACTGCCATAGAATGGACAGATGTTCACTAAAACGGTCATAATTTTGTCATTCGAGTTCGTGTCGGACCCACAAGTACTCAAACTGCTCGCGGCGAGCATGCGAATCTAGAAAAACTCGCTTGCGCCAGAGGCCCGAGTACCTCAAATCGACCTTAAGGTGACATTTTGCCCCGAAAGTCAAAGAACATCATTCGTCAATGTTTTTCAAACAAGTTTCAACCCATTGGCACTTCCTTTTGAAGGAACTTTGAGAGATTATGTTGCTTATAGACATTAGCCCCCGGTAGGGACAAACGTACCTTCTGCAGATGCTCTATGATCCGGAAATCTCATTTGGCCTTAAATTGAAGAAAATCCAGCGGCTATATGCCTTATTCTCCTTGTTCTCACGGATGGCATGTCAGAACTCATGCGCGTGAAAGCCAAGAACAAAAGGGCATTCTGGCATGGGTCAATATATATGTGGAAACGATATCTCCACTATAGAGGACAAGAAATTTTGGGGCGGTCAGCAAAAGCGCATGAGAAAATGAAGTACTTTCAAGGACGCCATAGAATGGACAGATGTTCACTAAAACGGTCATAATTTTGTCATTCGAGTCCGTGTCGGACCCAAAGTACTCAAACTGCTCATGACGCATGCGCGAATCCATAAAATACTCCCGCTTGCGCCAGAGGCCCGAGTACCCTCAAATCGGCCTTAAGCGTGACATTTTGCCCCGAAAGTCAAAGAACATCATTCGTCGCTGTTTTTCGACAAGTTTCAACCCATTGGCACTTCCTTTGAAGGAACTTCGAGAGATTATGTTGCTTATAGACATTAGCCCCTGGTAGGGACAAACGTACCTTTCTACAGATGCTCTATGATCCGGGAAATCTCATTTGGCCGTAAATTGAAGAAAATCCATCGGCTATATGCCTTATTCTCCTTGTTCTCACCGGATGGCATGTTGTAACTCATGCGCGTGAAAGCCAAGAACAAAAGGGCATTCCTGGCATGGGTCAATATATATGTGGAAATGATATCTCCACTATAGAGGACAAGAAATTTTGGGGCGATGAGGCAAAAAGCGCATGTGAAAATGAAGTATTTTCTAGAACTGCCATAGAATGGACAGATGTTCACTAAAACGGTCATAATTTTGTCATTCGGAGTCTGTGTCGGACCCAAAGAACTCAAGCTGCTCATGCGCGAGCGTGCGAATCCATAAATACTCCCGCTTGCTCCAGAGGCCCGGAGTACCTCAAATCGGCCTTAAGGTGAGTTTTTGCCCTGAAAGTCAAAGAACATCATTCATCTATGTTTTTCGACAAGTTTCAACCCATTGGCACTTCCTTTTGAAGGAAATTCGAGAGATTATGTTGCTTATAGACATTAGCCCCTGGTAGGGACAAACATACCTTTCTCGCAGATGCTCTATGATCCGGCAATCTCATTTGGCCTTAAATTGAAGAAAATCCATCGGCTATATGCCTTATTCTCCTTGTTTTCACGGATGGCATGTTGTAACTCATGCGCGTGAAAGCCAAGAACAAAAGGGCATTCCCGGCATGGGTCGATATATATGTGGAAACGATATTCCACTATAGAGGACAAGAAATTTTGGGGCGGTCAGCAAAAGCGCATGAGAAAATGAAGTACTTTCAAGGACCGCCATAGAATGGACAGATGTTCACTAAAACGGTCATAATTTTGTCATTCGAGTCCGTGTCGGACCCAAAGTACTCAAACTGCTCATGCAAGCGCATGCGAATCTATAAAATACTCCCGCTTTGCGCCAGAGGCCCGAGTACCCTCAAATACGGCTTAAGGTGAAATTTTGCCCTAAAAGTCAAAGAACATCATTCGTCGCCGTTTTTCAGACGAGTTTCTGAACCCATTGGCACTTCCTTTTGAAGGAACTTCGAGAGATTATGTTGCTTATAGACATTAGCCCCCCTGGTAGAGACAAACATACCTTTCTTCAGATGCTCTATGATCCGGGCAATCTCAGTTGGCCGTAAATTGAAGAAAATCCAGCGGCTATATGCCTTATTCTCCTTGTTCTCACCGGATGGCATTCTGTAACTCATGCGCGTGAAAGCCAAGAACAAAAGGGCATTCCTGGCATGGGTCAATATATATGTGGAAACGATATCTCCACTATAGAGGAAAAGAAATTTTGGGGCGATCAGGCAAAAAGCGCATGAGAAAATGAAGTACTTTCAAGGACTGCCATAGAATGGACAGATGTTCACTAAAACGGTCGTAATTTTATCATTCGGAGTCTGTGTCGGACCCAAAGAACTCAAACTGCTCGCGACAATCGTGCGAATCCATAAAATACTCCCCGCTTGCGCCAGGAGGCCTAGAGTACCCTCAAATACAGCCTTAAGCAGGAGTTTTTTCCTGAAAGTCAAAGAACATCATTCGTCTATGTTTTCAGACAAGTTTCTGAACCCATTGGTACTTTGTTTTGAAGGAAACTCGAGAGATTATGTTGCTTATAGACATTAGCCCCCCTGGTAGGGACAAACATACATTTCTGCAGATGCTCTATGATCCGGGCAATCTCATTTGGCCTTAAATTGAAGAAAATCCAGCAGCTATATGCCTTATTCTCCTTGTTTTCGCCGGATCGCATGATGTAACTCATGCGCGTGAAAGCCAAGAACAAAAGGGCATTCCTGGCATGGGTCGATATATATGTGGAAACGATATCTCCACTATAGAGGACAAGAAATTTTGGGGCGGTCAGGCAAAAAGCGCATGAGAAAATGAAGTACTTTCAAGGACTGCCATAGAATGGTTAGATGTTCACTAAAACGGTCATAATTTTGTCATTCAGAGTCCGTGTCGGACCCACAAGTACTCAAACTGCTCGCGACGAGCATGCGAATCTTGAAAATACTCCCCGCTTGCGCCAGGAGGCCCGGAGTACCCTCAAATACGGCCTTAAGCAGGACATTTTGCCCCTGAAAGTTAAAGAACATCAGTCGTCGCTATTTTTCAGACAAGTTTCTGAACCAATTGGCACTTCCTTTTGAAGGAACTTCCAGAGATTATGTTGCTTATAGACATTAGCCCCCCTGGTAGGGACAAACGTACCTTTCTACAGATGCTCTATGATCCGGGAAATCTCATTTGGCCGTAAATTGAAGAAAATCGATCGACTATATGCCTTATTCTCCTTGTTCTCACCGGATGGCATGTTGTAACTCATGCGCGTGAAAGCCAAGAACAAAAGAGCATTCCTGGCATCGGTCAATATATATGTGGAAACGATATCTCCACTATAGAGGACAAGAAATTTTGGGGCGGTCATGCAAAAAGCGCACGAGAAAATGAAGTACTTTCAAGGACTGCCATAGAATGGACAGATGTTCACTAAAACGGTCATAATTTTGTCATTCGAGTCCGTGTCGGACCCACATGTACTCAAACTGCTCGCGGCGAGCATGCGAATCTAGAAAATACTCCCCGCTTGCGCCAGGAGGCCCAGAGTACCCTCAAATATGGCCTTAAGCAGGACATTTTGCCCCTGAAAGTCAAAGAACATCATTCGTCGCTGTTTTTCAGACAAGTTTCTGAACCCATTGGCACTTCCTTTTGAAGGAACTTCGAGAGATTATGTTGCTTATAGACATTAGCCCCCCTGGTAGGGACAAACGTACCTTTCTGCAGATGCTCTATGATCCGGCAATCTCATTTGGCCATAAATTGAAGAAAATCCAGCGGCTATATGCCTTATTCTCCTTGTTCTCACCGGATGGCATGCTGTAACTCATGCGCGTGAAAGCCAAGAACAAAAGGGCATTCCTGGCATGGGTCAATATATATGTGGAAACGATATCTCCACTATAGAGGACAAGAAATTTTGGGGCGGTCAGGCAAAAAGCGCGGAGAAAATGAAGTACTTTCAAGGACTGCCATAGAATGGACAGATGTTCACTAAAACGGTCATAATTTTGTCATTCGGAGTCTGTGTCGGACCCAAAGAACTCAAACTGCTCATGCATGCAAGCATGCAAATCCATAAAATACTCCCGCTTGCGCCAGAGGCCCGAGTACCCTCAAATACGGCATTAAGCAGAGTTTTGCCCTCGAAAGTCAAAGAACATCATTCGTCGATGTTTTTCGCACAAGTTTCAACCCATTGGCACTTCCTTTTGAAGGAACTTCGAGAGATTATGTTGCTTATAGACATTAGCCCCCGGTAGGGACAAACGTACCTTTCTGCAGATGCTCTATGATCCGGCAATCTCATTTGGCCGTAAATTGAAGAAAATCCAGCGACTATATGCCTTATTCTCCTTGTTCTCACCGGATGGCATGTCAGAACTCATGCACGTGAAAGCCAAGAACAAAATGGCATTCCTGGCATGGGTCGATATATATGTGGAAACGATATCTCCACTATAGATGACAAGAAATTTTGGGGCGGTCAGGCAAAAAGCGCACGAGAAAATGAAGTACTTTCAAGGACAGCCATAGAATGGACAGATATTCACTAAAACGGTCATAATTTTGTCATTCAGAGTCCGTGTCAGACCCACATGTACTCAAATTGCTCGCGGCGAGCATGCGAATCTAGAAATTACTCCCGCTTGCTCCAGAGGCCCGAGTACCTCAAATCTGGCCTTAAGCAGGACATTTTGCCCCTGAAAGTCAAAGAACATCATTCGTCGCTGTTTTTCAGACAAGTTTCTGAACCCATTGGCACTTCCTTTTGAAGGAACTTCGAGAGATTATGTTGCTTATAGACATTAGCCCCCCTGGTAGGGACAAACATACCTTTCTGCAGATGCTCTATGATCCGGGCAATCTCATTTGGCCGTAAATTGAAGAAAATCCAACGGCTATATGCCTTATTCTCCTTGTTCTCACCGGATGGCTTGTTGTAACTCATGCGCGTGAAAGCCAAGAACAAAAGGGCATTCCTGGCATGGGTCAATATATATGTGGAAACGATATCTCCACTATAGAGGACAAGAAATTTTGGGGCGATCAGGCAAAAAGCGCACGGGAAAATGAAGTACTTTCAAGGACTGCCATAGAATGGACAGATGTTCACTAAAACGGTCATAATTTTGTCATTCAGAGTCTGTGTCGGACCCAAAGAACTCAAACTGCTCGCGGCAAGCGTGCAAATCCATAAAATACTCCCCGCTTGCGCCAGGAGGCCCGGAGTACCCTCAAGTACGGCATTAAGCAGGAGTTTTTGCCCCTGAAAGTCAAAGAACATCATTCGTCGATGTTTTTTAGACAAGTTTCTGAACCCATTGGCACTTCCTTTTGAAGGAACTTCGAGAGATTATGTTTCTTATAGACACTAGCCCCCTGGTAGGGACAAACTTACCTTTCTGCAGATGCTCTATGATCCGGGCAATCTCATTTGGCCGTAAATAGAAGAAAATCCAGCGGCTATATGCCTTATTCTCCTTGTTTTTGCCGGATCGCATCTGTAACTCATGCGCGTGAAAGCCAAGAACAAAAGGGCATTCCTGGCATGGGTCGATATATATGTGGAAACGATATCTCCACTATAGAGCACAAGAAATTTTGGGGCGGTCAGGCGAAAATCGCATGAGAAAATGAAGTACTTTCAAGGACTGCCATAGAATGGACAAATATTCACTAAAACGGTCATAATTTTGTCATTCAGAGTCCGTGTCGGACCCACAAGTACTCAAACTGCTCGCGGCGAGCATGCGAATCTTGAAAATACTCCCCGCTTGCGCCAGGAGGCCCGGAGTACCCTCAAATACGGCCTTAAGCAGGACATTTTGCCCCTGAAAGTCAAAGAACATCATTCGTCGCTGTTTTTCAGACAAGTTTCTGAACCCATTGGCACTTCCTTTTGAAGGAACTTCGAGAGATTATGTTGCTTATAGACATTAGCCCCCTGGTAGGGACAAACATACCTTTCTGCAGATGCTCTATGATCCGGGCAATCTCATTTGGCCGTAAATTGAAGAAAATCCAGCGGCTATATGCCTTATTCTCCTTGTTCTCACCGGATGGCATGCTGTAACTCATGCGCGTGAAAGCCAAGAACAAAAGGGCATTCCTGGCATGGGTCAATATATATGTGGAAACGATATCTCCACTATAGAGGACAAGAAATTTTGGGGTGATCAGGCAAAAAGCGCATCGGAAAATGAAGTACTTTCAAGGACTGCCATAGAATGGACAGATGTTCTTTAAAACGGTCATAATTTTGTCATTCGGAGTCTGTGTCGGACCCAAAGAACTCAAACTGCTCGCGGCAAGCGTGCGAATCCATAAAATACTCCCTTTGCGCCAGAGGCCCGAGTACCCTCAAATCTGGCCTTAAGCGGGGAGTTTTTGCCCCGAAAGTCAAAGAACATCATTCGTCTATGTTTTTCAGACAAGTTTCTGAACCCATTGGTACTTTCTTTTGAAGGAAATTCGAGAGATTATGTTGCTTATAGACATTAGCCCCCCTGGTAGGGACAAACATACCTTTTGCAGATGCTCTATGATCCGGCAATCTCATTTGGCCTTAAATTGAAGAAAATCAGCGGCTATATGCCTTATTCTCCTTGTTTTCACCGATGGCATGTTGTAACTCATGCGCGCGAAAGCCAAGAACAAAAGGGCATTCTGGCATGGGTCGATATATATGTGGAAACGATATTCCACTATAGAGGACAAGAAATTTTGGGCGGTCAGCAAAAAGCGCATGAGAAAATGAAGTACTTTCAAGGACCGCCATAGAATGGACAGATGTTCACTAAAACGGTCATAATTTTGTCATTCGAGTCCGTGGGACCCCACATGTACTCAAACTGCTCATGGTGAGCATGCGAATCTAGAAAATACTCCCGCTTTGCGCCAGAGGCCCGAGTACCTCAAATACGGCCTTAAGGTGACATTTTGCCCTCGAAGTCAAAGAACATCATTCGTCGCTGTTTTTTTGCACAAGTTTCAACCCATTGGCACTTCCTTTTGAAGGAACTTCGAGAGATTATGTTGCTTATAGACATTAGCCCCCCTGGTAGGGACAAACATACCTTTCTGCAGATGCTCTATGATCCGGGCAATCTCATTTGGCCGTAAATTGAAGAAAATCCAGCGGCTATATGCCTTATTCTCCTTGTTCTCACCGGATGGCATGCTGTAACTCATGCGCGTGAAAGCCAAGAACAAAAGGGCATTCATGGCATGGGTCAATATATATGTGGAAACGATATCTCCACTATAGAGGACAAGAAATTTTGGGGCGATCAGGCAAAAAGCGCATGAGAAAATGAAGTACTTTCAAGGACTGCCATAGAATGGACAGATGTTCACTAAAACGGTCATAATTTTGTCATTCGGAGTCTGTGTTGGACCCAAAGAACTCAAACTGCTCATGCAAGCATGCGAATCCATAAAATACTCCCGCTTGCGCAGAGGCCCGAGTACCTCAACACGGCCTTAAGCAGGAGTTTTTGCCCCTGAAAGTCAAAGAACATCATTCGTCTATGTTTTTCAGACAAGTTTCTGAACCCATTGGTACTTTCTTTTGAAGGAAATTCGAGAGATTATTTTGCTTATAGACATTAGCCCCCCTGGTAGGGACAAACATACCTTTCTCGCAGATGCTCTATGATCCGGCAATCTCATTTGGCCTTAAATTGAAGAAAATACAGCGCTATATGCCTTATTCTCCTTGTTTTCACCGGATGGCATGTCAGAACTCATGCGCGAAAGCCAAGAACAAAAGGGCATTCCCGGCATGGGTCGATATATATGTGGAAACGATATTCCACTATAGAGGACAAGAAATTTTGGGGCGGTCAGCAAAAGCGCATGAGAAAATGAAGTACTTTCAAGGACCGCCATAGAATGGACAGATGTTCACTAAAATGGTCATAATTTTGTCATTCGAGTCCGTGGTCGGACCCACATGTACTCAAACTGCTCACAAGCGAGCATGCGAATCTAGAAAATACTCCCGCTTGCGCCAGAGGAGGCCGAGTACCTCAACACGGCCTTAAGCAGACATTTTGCCCCGAAAGTCAAAGAACATCATTCGTCGCCGCTTTTTGACACAAGTTTCAACCCATTGGCACTTCCTTTTGAAGGAACTTCGAGAGATTATGTTGCTTATAGACATTAGCCCCCTAGTAGGGACAAACATACCTTTCTCGCAGATGCTCTATGATCCGGCAATCTCATTTGGCCAGAATTGAAGAAAATCCAGCGGCTATATGCCTTATTCTCCTTGTTCTCACCGGATGGCATGTCAGAACTCATGCGCGCGGAAAGCCAAGAACAAAAGGGCATTCCTGGCATGGGTCAATATATATGTGGAAACGATATTCCACTATAGAGGACAAGAAATTTTGGGGCGATCAGCAAAAGCGATGAGAAAATGAAGGACTTTCAAGGTCTGCCATAGAATGGACAGATGTTCACTAAAACGGTCATAATTTTGTCATTTTTAGTCTGTGTCAGACCCAAAGTACTCAAACTGCTCGCGGCAAACGTGCGAATCCATAAAATTCTCCCCGCTTGCGCCAGGAGGCCCGGAGTACCCTCAAATATGGCCTTAAGCAAGAGTTTTTGCCCCTGAAAGTCAAAGAACATCATTCGTCTCTGTTTTTCAGACAAGTTTCTGAACCCATTGGTACTTTCTTTTGAAGGAAATTCGAGAGATTATGTTGCTTATAGACATTAGCCCCCCTGGTAGGGACAAACATACCTTTCTGCAGATGCTCTATGATCCGGGCAATCTCATTTGGCCTTAAATTGAAGAAAATACAGCGGCTATATGCCTTATTCTCCTTGTTTTCACGGATGGCATGTCAGAACTCATGCGCGTCAAAGCCAAGAACAAAAGGGCATTCCTGGCATGGGTCGATATATATGTGGAAACGATATCTCCACTAGAGAGGACAAGAAATTTTGGGGCGGTCAGGCAAAAAGCGCATGAGAAAATGAAGTACTTTCAAGGACTGCCATAGAATTGACAGATGTTCACTAAAATGGTCATAATTTTGTCATTCAGAGTCCGTGTCGGACCCACATGTACTCAAACAGCTCGCGGCGAGCATGCGAATCTAGAAAATACTCCCAGTTTGTGCCAGAGGCCCGAGTACCTCAACACGGCCTTAAGCGACATTTTGCCCCGAAGTCAAAGAACATCATTCGTCGCCGCTTTTTCGCACAAGTTTCAACCCATTGGCACTTCCTTTTGAAGGAACTTCGAGAGATTATGTTTTATAGACATTAGCCCCGGTAGGGACAAACATACCTTTCTCGCAGATGCTCTATGATCCGGCAATCTCATTTGGCCAGAATTGAAGAAAATCCAGCGGCTATATGCCTTATTCTCCTTGTTCTCACCGGATGGCATGCTGTAACTCATGCGCGTGAAAGCGAAGAACAAAAGGGCATTCATGGCATGGGTCAATATATATGTGGAAACGATATCTGCACTATAGAGGACAAGAAATTTTGGGGCGATCAGGCAAAAAGCGCATGAGAAAATGAAGTACTTTCAAGGACTGCCATAGAATGGACAGATGTTCACTAAAACGGTCATAATTTTGTCATTCGGAGTCTGTGTTGGACCCAAAGAACTCAAACTGCTCGCGGCAAGTGTGCGAATCCATAAAATACTCCCCGCTTGCGCCAGGAGGCCCGGAGTACCCTCAAATACGGCCTTAAGCAGGAGTTTTTGCCCCTGAAAGTCAAAGACCATCATTCGTCTATGTTTTTCAGACGAGTTTCTGAACCCATTGGTACTTTGTTTTGAAGGAAATTCGAGAGATTATGTTGCTTATAGACATTAGCCCCCCTGGTAGGGACAAACATACCTTTCTGCAGATGCTCTATGATCCGGCAATCTCATTTGGCCTTAAATTGAAGAAAATACAGCGGCTATATGCCTTATTCTCCTTGTTTTCGCCGGATCGCATGCTGTAACTCATGCGCGTGAAAGCCAAGAACAAAAGGGCATTCCTGGCATGGGTCGATATATATGTGGAAACGATATCTCCACTATAGAGGACAAGAAATTTTGGGGCGGTCAGGCAAAAAGCGCATGAGAAAATGAAGTACTTTCAAGGACTGCCATAGAATGGACAGATGTTCACTAAAATGGTCATAATTTTGTCATTCAGAGTCCGTGTCGGACCCACATGTACTCAAACTGCTCGCGGCGAGCATGCGAATCTAGAAAATACTCCCATTTGCGCCAGAGGCCCGAGTACCTCAACACGGCATTAAGCAGGACATTTTGCCCCTGAAAGTCAAAGAACATCATTCGTCGCCGTTTTTCAGACAAGTTTCTGAACCCATTGGCACTTCCTTTTGAAGGAACTTCGAGAGATTATGTTGCTTATAGACATTAGCCCCTTGGTAGGGACAAACATACCTTTCGCAGATGCTCTATGATCCGGCAATCTCATTTGGCCAGAATTGAAGAAAATCCAGCGCTATATGCCTTATTCTCCTTGTTCTCACCGGATGGCATGCTGTAACTCATGCGCGTGAAAGCGAAGAACAAAAGGACATTCATGGCATGGGTCAATATATATGTGGAAACGATATCTGCACTATAGAGGACAAGAAATTTTGGGGCGATCAGGCAAAAAGCGGATGAGAAAATGAAGTACTTTCAAGGACTGCCATAGAATGGACAGATGTTCACTAAAACGGTCATAATTTTGTCATTCGGAGTCTGTGTCGGACCCAAAGAACTCAAACTGCTCGCGGCAAGCATGCGAATCTAGAAAATACTCCCGCTTGCGCCAGAGGCCCGAGTACCCTCAAATACGGCCTTAAGCGGGACTTTTTGCCCTGAAAGTCAAAGAACATCATTCGTCGCTGTTTTTCAGACAAGTTTCTGAACCCATTGGCACTTTCTTTTGAAGGAAATTCGAGAGATTATGTTGCTTATAGACATTAGCCCCCCTGGTAGGGACAAACATACCTTTCTGCAGATGCTCTATGATCCGGGCAATCTCATTTGGCCTTAAATTGAAGAAAATCCAGCGGTTATATGCCTTATT